>CM035170.1:41175706-41438273 GCA_020205615.1 Panax quinquefolius
TAGCATCTACAATATTTCTTCCATCGGTTGGCCTACATAGGTGAATTCCCTTTGTTGGCTAAATCTCGAGCTTTGGCTTTGCTCTTTTGCAATCTTATCCTCTAGTGTTTCACTTTCTAGAGTAAGTGGTGGGGTACTTGGAATAAGAGAGGGAGGCTAGCATGCTCTGGCTGAATAATTGACGTGTGACTTGGTGTTGATGAACCACCGTTCGCCAATTGATTGACTTGATCACTAAGAGCCTTCATTTTCATTCCATCATAAATTAGAACTAATGCGTAATCCCATATGTCAAGACTATCCTTGTTGGTTTGGGATGAACCACCCATATAGTTGGAGCTCCGTCCCACCGCTCCAGCTTAATCATATTAACCTCCTCTTCCTTGTGTTGAGGAAGAGGGTTGTCTTGAACGGATATCTTTGGGTTGGGTTTGGTCACCACAATCTCACCATTGTCAATTAAATCCGGATTTTATGCTTGTGGTCCAACAATCTTAAGTATCATGGCTTCGGAGCTCTAGCATGATAAGCATATGTCTTTGTTTGTATTAAAACCTTTTCCACTCGGGGTGGTTGGTGGAAGAAGATGAGTAATTTTCTTTTGGTGTCAAGCTTGAGAATGATGTCGAGTGAGTCCCCTAAGGGTGTGAACACTCAAATATCATATGACTTCTCCACTCTTTGGCAATGGAGGGTTTGAAGACCGAGCTTGAAAAGGGGAGTAGTTTCTCCTTTGAATATAGCGCATGTTCGATTGCCTTTTTTTGTCCTTGTAGTATCAAGGAAACATCATCCTCTTTCTTCTTATGGATCCCTCCGAGGTTGTTTCTATAACTTCCAATTTGGATGTGCTCAACCACAACTTTTAGAGCGACAAGGTCTTGAATCTTCCCAGATTTCAATCCCATCTCACCCATTTCTCAATGTTTGATCATTTCGAGAATGGTTAGCCTATGCTAACTAAGACCCTCTCATAGAAGGGAGCCTCTTGAATGTACTATGAAAGGTCATCACCATTTCAAACTCAATCATAAATGGAATAACTTGAGCACCAAACGCCCATCTTTGGGCATACTCTCTAAAAGACTCATTGAATTGTTTCTTGACCTTGGTAATTTGATACCTGAGTGCAGAGCCATCCGAGTTTGAAACTATATTGTTGAGGAAAGCATGAGCTAGCTCCTCTAGCTAGAATCTTGGAGTTGTCTAATCTGGGTGTACCACGCTTTCTGCTTCTCCAATGACTTTTCTCAAAAAATGTGTTCTCGAGCTTTTCATCCTGCAGATAAGATCCGAGCTCTCCAATGAATACTTTCAAATATGTGTAAGGATCTCCCAATCCATCATACTTTTCAAAATTAGAGTCTTGAACTTTTCTAGATAATGAACCCCCCAGGAAGATACAAAGGTGCTGAATATGAAACACTCCCATGTGCTCCAACCCCTTTGATGGACCGAATGGTCTCTTCCATTTGTAGAGCTTTCTTCCTAATATCACCAAGATGTCTTCGATCTTCTTTTTAGATGGGTGATTTCTTTTCGTCCCGTCCCCTGGTTCCTCCATGTGTAGAGGATTCAAGATGTATGGGCATTTGTGGACCCGTGAGTGGACTTGTGTAGTTCTTTGAGCATAACAACCAACTTTGTAATTTGGTTGCTTAATCCTTCGAACTCCTAACGAGAGACAGAGTAGGATTAAATCGGCAGATGTAGCCATGCTTGGTCAGAAGCTTATCAGCCTTTTAGATTTTGAGCGAGTAATGAGACCAATTGTTTCCCACAAAAGACTTATGTAGTTTAGTTTTAGGAATGTAGAAATGTTACATGCTATATGATGTGTCCATTTGGGAGTATTATCTTGCAAAACGGGTGTCATTGTAATGGTATAGCATGACAGTTTTTTGATATGAAAGGAATGCATGTACACATATTCCTTTATATTTTCCATTACATTGAGATTGACATGGAAATGAAATTACAAGTAATTGAAAATTACAAGTAATTAAAATGGGAAAGTATGAAGAGACTTCCCTCCGCATTTGGTTTATCGGAGGATGACCTATCTTAGGCTACTCTCGCGGCTTTTTAGCATGAAGGTTCCCGGATCATTGTAATTTACTCGATGGGAAGTTAATCCGGTCCTTCAACCGGAGCGAATCTGGGTGGCGTCTTTCCTAAGCCTCGTTGGAGTTAGTCTCCCTACGAGTCCAATAATCAAACACCAGCAGGATAGCCTCCTGGTGGAGGAACCCCTACAACATACATTCACATACAACGCGTCTCACCGTATGGAAATGATGACGATATGTGCAAAGCACTAATATCACACAAGCAGAGAGATATAGTATGAAGCACTAAGTAAAGTAAGTAAATGCATTAGTACATTCATTCAAATGTAAATGCACACATCCACACATAGCAGATAAACATTTTGAAAAGCTTTAATAGCGGTTTAAACCCTCTTAATGGATGTCCCTCAGCAGAGTCACCACCGTCGACGACGGGATTTTTATTTGTCCCTTTTTTGTTCTTGTCTTTTGGTGTTTTCATGTTAGGTGAGATTTGTTTGAAAAAAAGTTGTGAAAAGGTCCGAAGCGTATATGTCGATGATTGAACCGTAAGAGTCGCCATGATTGGTATTTTTTAAATGGTTGCACTAACTCAACCGAGAAAAGGTTTGTACATTAACCTAGTGATGTGACACTATTTAACCGGTGCGTGAAACTCGAGAATCATTAGGGTTCGGGGGCTTGATTATGCGGGGGAAGGTGTTAGGCATCCCCAACATCCGCGGGTAACACGATGACCACCACTTTTCAATTTAAACGCTTATCTCAATGTGTGTGTGGGTCATATGTGCAATTTTCTCGAAAAGTAGTGCTATGCCTCGTTTGCACCTATATACAAAGGGTTTGAATTTTGTATAAAAGTTCAATTTTAACGAGATATGGCAAGTGATGTTTTGTAAAAACAAGTTTTTTAAACCCCTGCTGTGATAATAATAATTGAGGCCTTTGATACTTCCATTTTATGATGTATTCGACTTTGATTATTTTATTTTTGAGATGCGAGGAATCTTCGAGAAAATAATATACATAGCAAGTCTTCGAACTCCTTGTGGGAATTAGAGCTTGTCTAAGGAAACTCGCAGACCCGTGAATAATTTATGCTAGTTGCAGCTAAAAATGTCCATCACGAGAACTAAATCTATATTCAGAATCAATTTGTGATCACATGATTCCTAAAGGCTCACATGATGATGCAAGATGTATATATATATATATATATATATATATATATAAATGTTGTAAATATATATATATGAACAATCAACTGCCATGAAGTAAACTCTGTAGATTTAGAGAAATATATATATATATATATATAAATATATATATATATATATATATATGTGTGTGTGTGTGTGTGTGTGTGTGTTGGCGCCCCAAAATAGGTATATACATCACATATCTCGAAATGCCAAATACATGGTATGAAACAAATACAACTTCATTAAATCTGTGAGTTTAAATACAAATAGAGTATAAAAACTCAAAAGGAGTCCTCTTACAATTATTGATACACTATTTTAAAAATAGTGAGGATCTGCTAAAACAACTTTCTAGAACCATCACTCCACTCGGCCCATTAATTCTCGCTATGTTCTCACCTCCTCGGAAGAAAAAATGGAACAAAAGGGTGAGCACAACTAGCCCGAAGAAAGAATATTATGACTAAGATAATATACAACAAATTATCATTAGTCTTCAACAGGGAATAATCGATAAAATATAATAGACAACAAGTTTTAGATCAACAATCGCAATGAAAAACAACAATCCATTAGAAGAGTCAGTAGAAAAGAATTCTACTATCTTCTAAGATTTAAAAAGTCCATCATCAATATTTTATCCCCGTAATATCAATCAATATACATCTTGAATCAAATATTCATCTTTGTACTACGTGCCAAAGATATTCATTTGATCACCAATTAGTCATATTCATCTCAACACATGTTCATCTTTTGCACTACTGGGCCAAAGATATTCATTAGGTAATCATTCATCTTTGCACTACAAGCCAAAGATATTCATTTTAGATCATCATTTAGGACCTGAGGATGATGAAAAATATTTTAAAGAAAACTAATCCAATGATATAACAGATCAAATATTAAGGATTCAGATATACGGTTTATCCAAGTTCAATAATTTTCCGAAATAACCAATTTTGAAGCGTAATTCAAAAATAATGATCAAAACATGATACAATCAAAGATAGTAACCATAAAAGACAACTTGGACAAAAAGAAGAAAATTTCATTTTTCGGTTGAATAAAGTCAGATACGTGAATAAGAACTCCGACACAAAAAGTTCCAAATTTGATAAAAGTTCATACCAATATTTTAGTAGATAATGATATTGAAGAAAATATCATTTAAGAAGAAGTTAATATCCCTTATCTCAAAATATCGCATTTCCTACGATGGAATATCTAGATAAGGTCAAGGAAACTTGCATTTGATTAATGTAAACTCACAAAGTATCAAAATACTCACAAAATACACTCAATAATCTAGAGAGAGAAAGAGAAAACTTTGTTTCATTTGTGATTTTCAATTCTAACTTAGCCTCTATTTATAGGAAAATGTTAGCACAATCAAGCATACTTGACTGCACACTTCGATGGCTTTACTTACTACTATTTTACCCACCAAAAATCAGCCATCTCCCCAACAACCAAGAGTGGGGTCCACTCAATTCTAGAATTTTCTACCAAACCTAATTTCCGAATCGATTACCTCTTAAAATTCATAACAAATTATACGCTCATTTTCAATTCGTTCAAAATTTGTGGACATAAACTCAACTTATATATGTATAACATATCCAAAATTACAACGATCCAAAGGTCGGATTAAATATTATAACTCACACAATAAAGTCAGTAAGAACACCGATTTGATCTTTTAATTAATACCTCCAATCCGGCAAAAATACCGATAAAATACCTCAACATTAATTCCTTCATTTATAACCACATAAATAAATCCATCATTTATATCCACATCAAATAAATATTTCCTTATCATATAAATCAATAATTAATTATTCACAAATAATATTATAGAATCACAATAATGACAACCAAAGCGCTTCCTGGAAAGAGGGGGTTTCAGATAAGGATTTCTCCTTACTAAGCAAGCAATTAGGTGACCAAACCTCTCCTCGATGTAACTTTCTAGACATTGCTAATAATGCTATCTAATAATATTATTCAAATAATATGAATTATTGATCCGATAATGGAGATATCATGTGTAGTGACAATTATTGAACAACAATAATATAAAATATCAACGCAAATTATCAATCAATAAAATAAAATATCGAATAAAGAATTCATCGTGAATAATTATTGAGTAGTGGCCTTCTATGTAAGAATCAATAATTTAAAAATATCGCTAAATAATCTGCAGCTACTCTTTGTTTAATAACGCATTACATCGTATTTTAACCACCGGGTATTCCAACAATGTTAATTCAGTAATAACTCGCTAGATTATTTATAAAAACTCAATTTTGTGCTTTCTTCATCCGAAAAGTTATTCGTTATGGGCTCCACAAATGGTCATGCTACTATCGTAATTTAATATTCCCCGAAACGAAAGAATATTCCACGACCAAACGAATATTCCCCGACAACAATGAATATTTTATAACCACTTGTGTATTTTAAAAAATTCATATATCACCCTTAACTTTAACCTTTATCAATTTAATCATTTCATCAATAGTTATTATAAGAAAATTGAATATTTTATTTCATAAAATTTGGGGTCTTACAATCTCCCTCCTTATGAAATTTCTGTCCTCAAAATTTACGTGCGGTATTTCAAAAGTTGAGAATACCTTGCTTCCATCTTCCATGTCCTCATTGATTTCTCCATTGCTCATCTCCTCGTATTTGAGATATCATTCTAGAATACGACTTCAAAACGTGGGTTAATTGAACAAATTAATATATCACATAATATCCCGATATTATGGTGACCAACAAATAAGCTTAGGTAGGATACACTAACGAAGGATTTACTCATCTCTCCTCCTAGTCCTATTCCCGATCTCCACCAGGTCCATATCCTAAGCTCGATACTCAATCTGTGACAACCACAAAATAGGTCCATTCCATCCAACCTATTCTCGAGTCGCCAAATACATGGTACAGTAAATAAATACAACTTCATTAAACCGTGAGTTTAAATACAAATAGAGAGTATAAAAACTCAAAAGGAGTCATCATTACAATTATTGATACACTATTTTAAAAATAGTGAGGATTTGCTAAAACAACTTTCTAGAACCATCACTCCGCACTTTACACTAGTTCCTCGCTATGTTCTCACCTCCCCGAGAAGAAAAATGGAACAAAAGGGTGAGCTCAACTAGCTCAATGAAAGAATATTATGACTAAGATAATATACAACAAATTATCATTAGTCTTCAACAGGAATAATCGATAAAATATAAAAACAACAAGTTTTAGATCAACAATCGCAATGAAAAAGCAAGAATCCATTAGAAGAGTCAAGTAGAAAGAATTCTACTATCTTCTAAGATTTAAAAAGTCCATCATCAATATTTTATCCCCAGAACATCATTCAATATACATCTTGAATCAAATATTCATCTTTGCACTACAAAAGAAAGATATTCATTTCAGATCACCAAATGGGTCATGTTCATCTCAACACTGTTTCATCTTTGCACTACGTGCCAAAGATATTTATTAGGTAATCATTCATCTTTTGCACTACAAGCCAAAGATATTCATTTATATCATCATTTAGGACCGAGGATGATGAAAATATTTTAAAGAAAACGAATCCAAGAGATAACAGATCAAATATTAAGGATTTGTATTACAGCTTTATCCAAGTTCAATAATATTCAAATAACTAATTTTGAAGCGTAATTCAAAATAATGATCAAAACATGGATACAATCAAAGATAGAAACCATAATGACAACTTGGACAAAAAGAAGAAAATTTTATTTTTCTATGAATAGTCTGCAGATTCGTGAATAGTGTCAGATACGTAAATAGTATCGTATACGTGAATAATAACCCCCACAAAAAGTTCCAAATTTGATAAAATTTCATACCAATATTTCGGCATAATGATATTGAAGAAAATATCATTTATGAAGAAGATAATATCCCTTACCTCAAAATATCAAGATTTCCGATCGTAATATCGATAAGGTCAAGGAAACTTGCACCGATTAATGTAAACTCCCAAAGTATCTAAATACTCACAAAATACACTCAATAATCTAGAGAGAAAGAGAGAAACTTATTTCATTTGTGATTTTCAATTCTAACTTAGCCCTCTATTTATAGGAAAATGTTAGCACGCAGCAAAGCGACTCGACTGCTACACGATGGCTTTACACGCTACTATTTTACCCACCAAAATCAGCCATCTCTCCCAACAACCAAGAGTGGGGTCCACTCAATTCTAGAATTTTCTACCAAAACCTAATTTCCGAATCGGTTACCTCTTAAAATTCATGACAAATTATACGCTCATTTTAATTCGGTTCAAAATTTGTGCACATATACTCAACTTATATATGTATAATATATCCAAAATTACAACGATCCAACAAATGGATTAAATATTATAACTCACAATAAAGTCAGTAAAACACCGATTTGATCTTTTAATACCTCCAATCCGACAAAATCTTGATAAAATACCTCAACATTAATTCCTTCATTTATAACCACATAAATAAATCCATCATTTATATCCACATCAAATAAATATTTCCTTATCATATAAATTAATAATTAATTATTCATAAATAATATTACAGTAATCACAATAATGATGACCAGCGGTTCCGAGAAAGAGGGGCTTTCCGCTAAGAATTTCTCCTTATCATGGGCGCGTAATTAGGTGACCAAACCTCTCGATGTAACTTTCTAGACATTGCCAATAATGCTATCTAATAATATTATTCAAATAATATGAATTATTGATCCGATAATGGAGATATTTATGCGGTGACAATTATTGAACAATAATAATATAAAATATCAACGCAACAATTATTGAATCAATAAAATAAAATATTGAACAAGAATTATCGTAACAATTATTGAGTAGTGCCTTCTTATGTAAGAATCAATAATTTAAAAATATTGTGCAATACTGCAGTATTACTCTTTGTTCAATAACACGTATTCTTTGTATTTTAACCACCGGTATTCCAACAGTGTTAATTCAGTAACAACTATGCCGTTATTTATAAAAACTTAATTTTGTCATTTTCTTCATCCGACGCTTATTTGTTATGGGGCCCACAAATGGTCAAGTACTCCGCATCTAATATTTCCCGACGGAAAGAATATTCCACGACCAAACGAATATTCCTCGACAACAATGAATATTTTATAACCACTTGTGTATTTTAAAAATATTCATATATCACCCTTAACTTTAACCTTTTATCAATTTAACCATTTACCTAATAGTTATTATAAGAAAAATGAATATTTTATTTCATAAAATTCGGTCTTACAATATATATAGCGAAATGGCCACGAAGTGATCTCCGAACTCGACAGAAATGTAAACGCATACTGGATATGTCGATCCGTGCTCAATCGATAATTCAATTATATATATATAAGCGAAACGCACTTTATATGTCGATCCGAGCTCAATCGATAATTCGAGAATATATATATATAGCAATAAACGCATAGGATATAAATCGAGGCTCAATCGAGACATAATTCGATAATATATATATATAAGCAATAAAAGTCACGGGATCGAAGCCAGTGCATACACACACAACACGACTCTCAACGTGAATAATCGTGTGTGTGAATGAAAGTGGAGAAAGGCTTTAAGTAATGTGAGGTGTCTTACGGTTGAACTCGCAAAGAAGACTTGATAACTTTAAATGAATGAATACTTTTTCACCGGTAAAGTATAGCAAAACACAAGCTCACATGTGTTTGAAAAGAGAAAGCACACAGTTTAAAAGTGTACAAAGCAAAATGGGCATGGCTTCCTCGTCTTTTCGCTCTTCAAAATGGCCACCCCAAGCCCTCTATTTATAGAGGGGGAATCATAAGTGTACCTACTAAGCAATTGCAGATGTACTTATGGCTACAAAGGGTGCCCCGAGCTCCATGGGCCTACTTGGTCTCGGTATGTGCATGTATGTAATGCATTTGTCCACTGAACCTTCATAACTTTCAAGTTTGGGCATTCGATTGAGGCGATATAATAGCTTCTGGAATCTTTTGTTGTCGAGCTACACAATGACATGGGATAAGAGGTTGTACAAAGCCGAAAGATGGGTCCATGCCTTCAAGTCTTCAAATTCTATCCGGTGTCTTGTCTTGTGGTAAGTAGCTCATTCGGGATTTGAGCTATGGTTCTTGTAGGACACTTCTATGTATAATGTGGGTAGAAATGTTGTTGAGACGACGTGATTGTGGAATTGAGGTGGAAAAATAATGATTTTGCCCTTCACCAAGGTCAGTCTCTCTCGTTCGGGCCGATTTAGTTTAGTCGCCGCTCGGGGTTATCTCTAAGATTGAAATGGTGTGAGTACGAGAATGTCCTCGTGGTTGTCTCTCGTGGTGTACATGACCTCCGGGGTTATGATCGAGCGCCTCGGTTATCTCCGAGGGTTGAAGCGCATTTCGAGGATTTAAAATGAGCTTTTCTCGGTTATCACGGAACTACAATTGCATTCCTGAGTTGTCTCCGACGTTGAAATCAGTATCTCCCAAGGTTGTCTCCGGATCGAACCGAGTATCTCGGGGTTGTCTCTCAAGATGGCAAACCGAGTATCCCGGGTTGTCTCCGAGATTGAGTGCGCTTTGACTTCCGGGATTATCTCTCGGAAGACGATTCTCGCCTCCTCGCAAGGGTTAATAACAGAATGCAAAATTTCGAGTGTCTACACTAATTTCCGATTAACTCTTTAATCAATTAGAATTATATTAATTATAACTAATTCCACTAAATAGTTATAATTGCACTCTAGAATTAATAGAATTAAAATTAATTAATTAAATCCTTCCACTATCGATCTTGCAAAAATACTCCTCTACAATAATATCCATAACGCGTGTAAGAATAAAATTGTTAACCCACTACATTTATCGCTTATATCCTCGACTACATAATTTACACTTTTGATCACACATTAATTTAATAAATTAAATTAATACTTTAGTAATTTGAATTACTAAAATACTTGGCCAAAATTCCGTGATCAACTAATAAATTATATCAAAGGGATATTATAATTTAATTGTAGAATTCCATCTTGAAAATTCATGTTCCTAATTTCATAGCATATATCACACAACATATTGAGGCATTGATTGTATTTAAAATCCCACTCTTTAATATATTAAAGTGACATACATCATAAAATTAAGTTCATTATTCTCTCGTGGATTAAGAGTAATTGCACTTAATAGTAATTGAAAAATTATTTATAATAACAAGATTTAACAAATAATTTTTCAGTAACGATCCATTTCTATGTATTTCAAAATACACCAATACACTAAATTAAAGTCTTCACTTTACATGACTAAGACAAATCATCCAATCAAGTGTATTACAATCTACTAGAATGGTTTGTCCATTTCCATCTAAGATTGAGAACAATATATTTCTTTAATTATACATAACATATAATTTATGTCTTACATATATGACACTCTTTCATATACATAAATTATAAAATGTATAATTATGGACAAAATTTATGACACATAATTATGCGAAATGAAATGAAATTTTATTATTAAAATAATAAAATAAATATCAACATTGAGCTTTTACCGGGCTTAAACCTTACACAAATGACTTCCTTAATAAGTGTGAAACCATTCAAAACGTCACATATTTAGGAATGGAGGAGTAAAACATAATAAAGTTAAGTTATAATATTACGAAAATGATTAATTTTAGTATTAAAAAAATTGGCACAAAAATATTAAAAAAAATTAAAACCAATTCACTTGTCAACTTAATCTGGTTTTACTGGTTGAACCACTAGTTCAACCGGATTTTCACCAAAACTAGCTTATCGGTTCAATTCGATCGAAATGTCGACTCGATTATGATTTTAACCATTGAGCAGACGATCCAGACTGAATTTTAAAACCATGTATTCAATGACATGTGATTTAAAATCCATTTTGAGACAAAAGATTTGATATCATAACATTAACCTTAAGAAAGTGTACTTTTTATTCAATTTGGATAGGAAAACGTGGGTTTGAAGCATGAAATTTATTTTTGGGTAAGTTGGTCAATTGGCCAATAGAATGTTGACAAACATAGAGCCTCGTCCACGCATGTCGGATTTTATTGGCCAATTAACCAACTTATCCAAAAAATAAACTTCATCATCTAGCCACCTCTGAAAATATGAAAGACCGGAAGGATGAATCTAGTTAGCATGAAGTTTAATTTTTGGTAAGTTGGTCAATTGACTAATAGAATCTTGACACACATAGAACATCGCTGCGTGTCACGACTCTATTAGTACCAATTAACTAACTTACCCAAAAAAACAAACTTCATCTTAAACACTTTAATGGGAAGGATGTTGTCCTTTTATTCCACTTGTTTTGGGCAGAGGCCAGCTGGCTAAAACAGACACATTGCAAGTGAGCTTAGCCTTGCATCCATCATGAATTTGGCTGAATTTATAGTGGGTTTGGTTTTTAATGAGAAGAAAAGAAAAAAAGGTTAGAGAAAAGAGAAGAAAAGAAAGTTAAAGAGAATGAGATAGTTTTATTTAGTCTTGTTCGAGAGTTTATAAAGGGAAAAGAAAGTGATTTGATATATTTTCTCCAATCTTGTATGACAAAGTTAATATTATGAAATTATTACTAAATCAAGTTTTCCTTTTTCTCCCAATCTTCTTAATTTTGAGAAGAAAACTTTTTCAGGAAAGTGCCTATGTTTTCCTTAATTTTCTTTACTTTTCTCTCCTAAAAAACTCCAATTTCAACTCGCAGAGCGGTGTCACTCTTCAGTCCAACAAATGTTCAATTCCATTCTAAACCTAATTTTTAGGGATCCGGTTAACGTGAAGTTTATTTGTTGAAGTAAGTTGGTCGATTGGCCATAGAATCTTGACACGCATAGAACATCGCTGCGTGTCAAGACTCTATAATAATCGATTAACTTACTCAAAAATAAACTTCAAATCTAACCACTTTCAATTTTAGTGTTTCTGGAAGACCAAAAGAAAGGAAATACAGAGTTGAAAGTTGGCTCTCTCACAAGTCAAAACTACACTACCCTAACACACCATTGTTTACTAGTAATACCTCTTTTTATTTATGGATACATGGATCAAAATCCTTTTAAATCTTAATAAACAATACTCCCTCCATTTCAAAATATATGATGGTTATTAATTCTTTAAAAATAAATTAAGACATTTTCAAATTTAAAATTAACATAAATTCCTCTAATTTAATTTAATACAATGGTGAATGTTGCAAATTATCAATTAGCAAAAAAAAATGTTACAAATTATCTAAAAATACTACTCATTGTAAAATTTATGATTTCATAATTTTAATAAATCATCTCAAATTAAGTTTTAAAATATTTTAAGTTGACTTTTAAAAATAAATAATAATTTTATAATTTAGATTAGAGGAATTTTATTTTTTTTTTTTAAAATGTCTCTAATAGTCTACATGAGTCTAGTTCTTACTTAATGGGCTCATGTTAGATTCTACGTGCTACTTACCACTTCGATAATATATAACAAAAAAAATTGAAATAAAAAGAAAACACAAAAACTTAAATTAGAATAGAATATGATTTTTTTAAAAGTTTATAAGTTTTTTTTTTTCTATTGTTTGTGAGTATATAATGGAAAACGAAAATAAATTCGGATTATTACTTTGTCCTCTTATTAAATGTTGGTGGGTTAGATCAAAAGATGAAAGTATAGAGTGATACATCTTTTTTACTGTATAAGGTTACAAAATTCAGAATCAACATGCGCTAAATTGAAGGTAAGTGTCTCTTAAATCCTTCATATGATTGAATTGCAATAATATAGGTTTTTTAAAAAAACAAGTAAAAATAAAAATAAAAATAGTTGTGCTTATAAGTGAAGAATAATATAGGGATGACAAAATATTCCTTTGCTTCCAATTTATTCATTTTTTAACTGAAAATTTTAGTTAAAAAAAGGGGGTCAAGTTTTATGTGCTTTTTCTTTTGTTTTTGTTTTTTGTTTTTGTTTTTCTTCTCTCTTTAAAACTCGCGTACAAAATAAATGAACAAAAAGTTACTCTCCGACCATGTTTTTTTATTTCATTTTGAAACTAATAAATACAATGTAATATAGAAAATGAGTACATATTATAATATAAATTTAGATATGCAACAATTAATAAGTGACAAATTTTAAAGTTTCTTTAAACTACTTTTTTCTCTCATATTTATAACTTCTTCCTCTAAAGATACATTTTTAATTTGTTTTAAGCTAGAAATATATGAATTTTTTTTTATCATGTCATTATATATATATATATATATATATATATATATATATAGGTAAATTGAGGATAGTTATTTCAGTTTAAAAATTATCAAAATTTATTTTTAAAATGTATGTTTAGTTTTGAAATGAAAAGAGCATTTTCAAATAGTACAAGTTAATTATAAATGTATTCTAATATTATATGAATATTAATATTAATTATTTACAAATCTGCTAGCACAATCAAAGAAAATTGTCTTGGTGGTGTGGTCGGTTATCAGGCTAGTCTCACACACAAGATGTCCCCGGTTCGAACCTGGGGTCAGATATATTTTATAACTACCGTTAACGCTTTTGATTTTTAGCCTTTATTTTGGTTACAATTATTTTTATGACTATTTTCTTATCTAAAAAATTTAGTAATTCGTTGACATAAAGGTATTTTTATGAGTTAACGCTTTTGAATTTTTAGCCTTTATATTGGTTGAAATTATTTTTATGACTATTTTCTTATCTAAAATATTTAGTAATTCGTTGACATAAAGGTATTTTTGTGAGTTATTATTTAACATAGTTATCAAAATAAAGAGGTATTATTTAACATCTAGGGAGGGAATTTTTTAATTTAATAAACCATTAGAAAATATCTTAATGAAATATGAGAAGTTGTGAAAAAAGTAAATGAATCAGCTACCATCATTTTTTTTTCACACATTTCTTTATTTATTTTTTACACTAAATTTCAAATTTTAATTTTGGCTTAAGTAATTTTTTTGGTAAAAAATAATTTTCCGACCTCATGACCAAAAAATTGTATGAGCACGAGTTCGAATCAGGGACTTCTAGCGTGTTAAAGTAATTTTTGATCAAGTGTTTTCATTAGTTAACTAGACATGACTAGAAAACTAGAGTTAAATAACGATATTCAAATAAAGACATCCAGCTAGGCCAAAAATAAAAGAAACAGTTAAACACGTGTTTGAAACAATAAAACATGTAGAATAGCAGTTGGACACACGTTCCTTCAAGGGTCACGTTCAGTTAATTGGTGGACTAGTAGAGTTGACCGAAATTCAAGAGACGTGATAGTTGAGTAAAATACGGATTTTGTTAGTATGAAGTTTATTTTTTAAGAAAGTTGGTTAATTAATCGATAGAATATATATCGACACACATGTAATCTCGCCACGCACGCCAACACTTCTATCGATCAATTCAACTAACTTACCCAAAAATAAACTTTATCTTAATCACTCCGTAAAATACATAGAACAAGCAAGTGAAGACTCATATTCCTTCAGTTCAGCATAATGGGTAGGCCACGTTCAACTTCCTAATGCATTACAAGAAAATGGGTTAATGATTTGAATTTGGGATAAATAATGTTTTTATTCGTCAGTCTTTGTTCGATTTTTGTTGTGGTTCATCAAAACTTTATTTATTACAATCGAATAACTCGTATCTTCACAAATATTATAAAATGGTCATTAATTTTAATTTCCGCTCAAAACCAAACGGAAATGCTTAGTAGACTAACGTAATCCACGTGTTAGAATCTTTGAGATGGCACGTAGGGTCCACTCCCACTGGATCTCAGTAGTCAAATGTAATACACTTTTGCTATTGTTGATTTTAGGGTCCATTTTTATTGTAGTTATTCATGGCGCTCTAAAATAGGTTACATCACCCATCTTGAAATGCCAAATACATAAGACAAAATTCAAATACAACTTAATAATACAACTTTTAGGTGTAAATACGACAAAAACATAAACCGAGTAGTTTTAATACTGAATATTGTCTATCTATACAATATCTACACTCAATGGAGTTCTCATTATATTTATTATCACACTATTTCATAGAATAGTGAGGACTACTAATACTATCATCCTGATAGTCACTCCATTCCCCGATTAGTCCTTGCTATGTTCTCATTTCAAGAGAATAAACGATGAAAGCCAAAGTGTGGAAAGACAACTAAATGAGTAAAGAATATCATGACTAAAGATAATTAAATTATCAATAGCCTTCACAAGAATGAATCGTAGATTTAGAACATATGTCGATGATAAAACTTTTCAATCATAGTTGCGGTGAACGAACAATCCATTAGAAGAGTCAATAGACCATAAAGTCTATTATCTTCTCCACGTTAAAAATTCACCAACAGTGTTTTATCCTCAGTAACATCAATCAACAATTCCCACCACAATCGTGAATAACTCATAATCATAATTGTGGTTCTAAATTCTTCTTCGCACCTAAAGGCGAAGATAATTTTTATCACTTGTCTTTACCGAAATATCAAAGACCATAATTATACCAAATCACAATTCCTATCCATAATCATACTAATAAATTCATATTTCCACTACGGGCCAAAGATATTCATTAACAGTTCATTCTTGCACTACTGGCCAAAGACATTACAACGTATTTTTAGAAAGAGTTAAGTAGAGCATGATATCTACTATCTTCTACTTAATTAAAAGTCTATTATCAATATTTTATCGATGAGACAACTCAATAAATAATTCACATCACCGAATTATTCATGCATTACGACCAAGGATATTCGTTAGTATCACATCCATAAATTATCCATGCACTTATACCCAAGGATATTCATTATTATCACATCTATGAATTAATATTTCATCGCTAAGACTCATTTCAATAATTAATCCACATCATCGAATCATCCTCGCACTACGTGCCAAGGATATTCATTATTATCACATCCATGAATTAATATTTCATCACGAGACTCACCAATAATTAATCCACATCATTGAATCATCCCCACTACTGTGCCAAGGATATTCATTAGTATCACGACCACTTAATTATCCATGCCCTACGATCCAAAGATAATTGTGTTTTTCATCAACGGTCCCGATCATGCCATAAAACAATTCATCTTTGCACCCTCGTCAAGAGAATCCATAGCCATAATCATACCAAAAATCATCCCATCAATGCACTACGGCCAATTAGGACTTTTTTCACATCATTTGTAATATTACGGTCCATGATTATACCAAATAATTCTCAATCATAATCATACCAAGTCCATCTACGCACTCTGAAAGCCACATACGACTTTCATCATAATATAAACATGAGGATAATGACAATGATATAAAGAATCAATCAAATGAGATAAAGGATAAATATTAAACATTTATAATACAATTTATCCAAATGCTCAATAATAACCAAATGTTATCAATCACTTAATAATCTCATAATCTAATATCATTAATATTATAACAATATTTTAATCATTTCTTAAACTTATAAACAATTTATTTTAATTGTTTACTCTTTACTAATTAATGTATTTAATCATCCTAAAATGCCAAACTCATAAGATTTCATCATCAATAACCAAAACTCTCATCACAAATCAGATATACCTTATATAGGATTTTCAAGCCATAAAATTCTATTTTCCAATTTTGTTACTTCACATAACATATTTAATTCATTTACTCATAATTAGTTCATTTTCATGAAAATACCAAATCAAATTCCAAAATATTTCTTTTCCGGAATTTAGCGGAATACGTCTTATACTAAACATATATTTTTCTTGAAATTTTAAAAATTCATTTACAATTTTTCATATGGCTAAAATCGCTTAGAATATGTAGACATTTATCATAAATTGTACTTTTGTCCAAAAATTCTGAAATTTACGAGGTATGTTCTGTTATATACATGTACTCCCAATAAATATTTCACCAATTTTGGAGTTAACCACAAGGAGTTATAAGGGTTTACTTTTAAAATAGTCTTTTCCCGTAAAATTCATAACTCTTAATCTATACATCCAAAATTGCTATTTTTGGACACAATATAGAAAACTCATCAAATTATCATTTCAAATTTTTTCGTAATTTTGAGGGTCAAAAAATTACGAAATCGCAAACGGATTTTCGCTTGCATGTCAGATAATCCACGTAAATGCATTATTTCAATAGAATAATAAAGAATGTAATAATGAAAGAATTCACCATGCATGCGGTAATCCACATGTATGTGTTATTCCAACGAGTAATAAAGAATGTAATAACGAAGAATTCACCATGCAATGCAGTAATCCACATGTACGAGTTATTCCAACAGTAATAAAGAATGGAACCGTGTCGTGCAGAATCCGCACTTACCATGTGATATTCCAACAGAATATTAGAGAATGGAACCAGTCATGCATAATCCGCATGCAGACGTGGATGTTCCAACGAATAATAAAGAATGGAATAACAACAGAATTCACAAGGCATGCGATAGACCGCATTGATGCATAAAAGTTATTCCAATAGAATAATAAAGAATGGAATAATGTAAGAATTTCACCATGTATATGGTAGTCCACGATATCTGAGTTATTCCAATGAATAATAAGGAATGGAATAACAACCCTTATGAGTATTGAAAGAAAATAACTCTCTTTATGAATACGAAAGAATAATACCCTTTACTATAATAATAATATCCATTACCTTAAAAGAAGAGTATTATTCCGGGTGGGAAGTGATATATACTTGAAGAAAACTTGCACTATTTTCTACGCTCAAAGCTTTCTTAAACTCTAAAGAAATACGCTCAAGATTATAGAAGAAGAATTCTCCGAACTTCGGTGTGATTTTCAATTCTAACTAAGTATCCTATTTATAGGAGAATGGAAAGGATACTATGTTGTACTTATGCAATAAAATATAATATATTCTATTTATAATCAAATAAAATAAAACTTTATAAAAAGTATTCTGCTTTTTATAAAAAAGTTTTTTACTATCTGAATACTATGCGAGCACTATGCAAACACTATGCATAATAAAATATAATATATTTTATTTAAAATTTAATAAAACAAATAACTTTATAAAAGTATTCTATTTTATATAAAAAGATTTTACTATGCAAACACTATGCATAATAAAATATAATATATTCTATTTAAAATCTAATAAAACAAATAACTTTATAAAAGTATTTTGTTTTATATAAAAAGATTTTATTATGCAAACACTACGCAGTGAATTCTTGTAGCAATAATTGAACAAAACCGAGTGACTTCTCATGTAAGCATCAATAATCAATACTGCAGTGTACTACTATGCAACCACGTGTATTCTCGTATTTTTTAACACCGGTGTTTCAACGCTTAACGGTAAAACTTCCGCCGTTATTTTTATAAATAGATAATTTTGTCGTTTTCTAACTCAAATAATAATTCACATTGTGGGGTCCACCAATGATTATCTTGGTTATACCGAATATTTCTTGTTAAAACAAATATTCCCAAGCCAACCAAATATTATATAACAACTTGTTTACTTTGCAAAAATTTTACATATCACCCTCACTACAAAAAAATGGGGATTCAAAGAACAACCGATTTTTTCGTTGCTAAAGGTGCCAAATTTCGTTGCTAAAGGATTTTTGGCAACGATTTTTGGCAACGATTTTATCGTTGTCGTTCTTGTGAGCGTTGCTAATTGTTCCGCAACGAACGTATTTTTTTTCGCTGCCAAAAGTAATACATTTTGCAAATCGAAATTTGGCTTTCGTCTGAGAGACATCGATCCTTTAGCAACAAAATGTATTGTTGTAGAATAATTAAAATGTCATTGCTAAGAATCCCATTTTGTTGCAAAAGCACGCTAATTGGCAACAAAATGAACTCTCTTTTTTTGCAACGACCATGCATTTTCGTTGTAATTGACACCATTTTACAACGACATTTTTCGTTGCGATAAAATTATAAAAATTGTTGCCTAAGCTTGCTTTTCGTTTCGCGAATGCAAACTTTTTAGCAACGATTTTCATTTCGATTATATTATTTGGCGGCGAAATTATCTTTGAATCAAGAACGAAAATGCTTATTCTTTGCTTATTTTTCAATAGCAACGAAAGTCGTCGATTAGCAACGACATTATATGTTGTCGTTTCTTTATATGTGCAATGAAAGTTGATATGATTTGCAATGATAAAAAATGTTGCCTTTTATTTTAGTATTAGCAACAATATCCTCTCCGTTGTTATTAGGTTAATTTTTCGTTGCCAAATATTATATTTTTAATGCCATTAGCAACGAAAATTTGTTGCTAAATGTATAAAAAATTGTTGCTATATTAAAACTTGTTCAATACTTTGGTAACGAATTATATTGTTGCCAAATCAAAATTTGACATTCTTTTGTGTACCTGATTGGCTCAATGTTCCCATAGCAAATAATGGCAAAAATAAAAAAAAAACTGAAATATTATTAACTTAATAAAATCATCCACTACATAATCATTCATTATCTTTACAATTAACCGCCTAAAGCTACCACAGTTCTTGAATCAAAGTATATATATCTACATATATAGAGAGAGTATACTTCATAATTTAAGTCTTTTGTCTTTAAACGTAAGCACGTAAAAAAATTTGATACCCAGTATTGTAAAATCGGTCGTAGAAACAGCGATTTCCCGCACTTTTAAAAATAATAGCAAGTCGGAAAAATGAAGCAAATAGGTCACCGTAAGCACTTAGTGTGCCAAAATCAATACATAAAGACTAGAGTTGCTATTGGTACAATGTCGAGGCTTGGATCCTATTTCATAATACTTTAGAATACCTCCAATTTCTTATTCAATTTGAGTGACTAAACAATAAATATGATTGGCACATCAATGCATAATCACTCTCTAACTTTGGTTATAGCACAAGTTAGAACAAATCATTTACTTTAGTTGGAATGCTATGTTTTGTTGGAGAAAGAATATTAGCTTGTGTAACATGTGGAGACCGTAGAATACTACCATGATCACCATCTACAAATACTCTCTTTGTGTCATTCCGTCACGGTATAGACAATAGTAAACTTTAGTATATTTCCTAATCATTTCCTTTTGATAAAATTTAGTCTATTTTATGATGATTGTAAAAAACATAAAAAAACATTATGGTGTTTTCTACAAAACATGTAGGTGTTTACAAAACATTTATAGAGAATAGAAAATTAAAATCTTTGGGAAAGCAACATTTTCTAAACCAATTGTTTGACAATGGTATCCAAATGCACCTTGAATGTCTCTAGCCGGTTGTTATAGGCGATGAAGTGATAAAAATAGTCCCCTTAGTATTCCGGATGTGAAGAATTTAAATTTAGGGAAGCATTGATTATGACATGCAATAGTCGAGGAATTTTATTTAAAATGCAGTATAAGTATCAAATAGCACACCCTCCTTGATAACATTAAGACAAAGGGTCATTTGTGGAGATTGGTGGAATCGAGGCATACAATGAACACACACATGATCAATATATGGTATGCGCACATGTAGATTATATCTCCATGAAGATCTGAGGCCATATTTAATTCATGAAACAAACATATACATACATACGGTGTGTGTGAACGCATAAAACTTTGCATGATACCATATTATCTTATATGCTTAAAATCGTGCATTAGTAATTGAAAAAAGAAAAAAATGCACTTGATGAATATATGGAGGAAATATTGTTTGAAGGAAAAGAGTATATATAGTCCCTTGCGAGGATCGGAAGTTACAAAAACACGTGTGGGAGTAAATCTAAGCGAGTTACTCTTTGGGTGATCTTGGGAGTAAACATATTTATATACACAAATCAATATTCATTTCAAGTTTGAATTCATAGTTATATTCGTGTTTTGTGTTCGTTTTCACTCGTTTAAGTGTTAATTTATGTGTAGGGTGGTCATGGATACAAGAGGTGAAGAATGGCGGAGTTTTGGAGCAAAAGTGAAAAAATGCATGAAAGCGGAAAAATCATTTAGCGATAGCCTAGCCTAGCACGGGCGGCCTTTTTTAAGTCAATACCCTCCGTAGGCGGGTCCCATTTTCTAAAGTGTCCTGTTCGGTTTGATGTCTGCTTTGGTGCACGGTTTTGGGACTCTGTTAGGCGCCAGGACTTTATATGAGAGAACTTGGCGGAATAAGGAGAAGAGCTTGATATTACTTTGATATACAACAATCATACAACACACGTAGCATAATTCAAGAGGATTTCTAGGATTCAAGTGCAACTTTGAAGGAGTAATTTTCGAGATTGTCGCGACGGTTGCAATTCGAGGCTACGTGAAGGGGTTTTCATTATTTTTCTTCTCTTTAGTCTTATTTGTAATTGGAAGGATGTTTTCAGTATATTATTCAGTTTTTAATTCATTCGTTATGAACTAATTCACTTATTAGACTTGTGATGGATCTTTGGGTGAAACAATGATTCTATAGCTTTGATTTCCAATTCAATAATATATTATCGGTTTATCTATGTTAATTCGAAAGTGAATTTATGAATTGCTCGATCAACAATTCCTCGTGGATTTGAATGGAATCGAGAGATGAGATTCGAATCTAGACCTGAATTAATATAGTATGTATCATGAATTTTGTCGATAGCAAATTTTGATTATTGTTAAGGTAGAGATACGCTTGACATCACATGTGATCGGATATAGAGCTTAAGCTTAAACCTTCTTTAATTGCGGTTCACATAGAGATATAGTGAGTTGGTTGATTTAGGTATTTAAATTTTCTATCTTAATTGTGGATTGAGCGTTAATCTGAGATTAATGTATCGAGAGGTGGCTAGTATTACTTTCGTGTTCTTGATTAATAAATTGGGATATTAAATTGAGTTGGAATAAAGGTTTGCAAATCGGTGAAGCTCGTGGGTGAAATCATAAGTCTAATTCTCCATTAATTATTTGAAATTTCGGATTTTGATATTAGCGGTTGTTTTTGTGATAGTTTACTTATTTATTAATTTAATTTTTATAGTTTTAAAACCATTGAATTGAATAGTTTAATAGAATTAGGATTAATAGAAAATTGATAATTGTGAAGTTAAAATCTTTGATAATTAGTCTTCGTGGGAACGATACTTTATTCACTACTATATTACTTGTTGACCACGTACACTTGTGTGTTTTCGCGTATTGATTTTGCCCAACAAGTTTTTGGCGCCGTTGCGAGGACAATTTAATTTAGATTTTAATATTTTTACGATATCGGTTTAATTAGTCCAATTTTACTTAAACATTGTTTGTTATTGTTTCTCTATTTGGGTTTTTTGATATTGGTTTATCAAACGCGATCCAAACATCCGGACTTGGTTCCTTTTGAGGGACGACATTGAAAGAAGATTTGGGAGGTTGAGTAAGTGGATTGAGGATACGAGGCGAATTAAAAAAAATTACGATAAGGAAGAAACAATGGTATCGAGACCGAAAGCGTTGAGGATTTTGCAACACCTAGGGTGGTGATCTGCGATCGAGCATCACTAGGCCTGCAATAGTCTGCGAATACTTTTGAAATCAAGCACTGGGACCATTCAAATGATGCGTAACTTATATCGGTTTTGGGGGAATGGCAAATGGCGATCTGAATGAGCATTTAATCATTTTTCTAGAAATGTAAACACGTTCAAGTACAATGGGGTGTCGGATGAAATGATGAAGACTTCGCTTGTTCCTATTCACTTTACGGGACAAGGCGAAGAGTTGGTTACATTCTCTACCGCCGGATCGATCACTACGTGGGAAGACTTGGCTCAAAATTTCTTGCCAAATTTTTCCCACCGTGAAGACTACTAAAATGAGGAATGACATTACGATTTTTGAAAGCGTGCAGAATGGGGAGTCACTATATGAGGCATGGGAGAGATACAAGGAATTACTCGAGAAAGTGCCCACATCATGGATTGCCCAGTGGTTACAAATGAACACCTTTTATAATCGGTCAACATGGGAATGTCGAACTAGTATTGATCGCGGCATCGGGCGGTGCATTTATGGCTAAGAGCTACGAGGGGCGCCTACTGATTTGATCGAAACAATGGCGGCAAATAACTACCCGATTAGGCCTCTGACAAGAATGACCACGACAGCAAAGGCGGTGGGATCTTGGAATTAGATGGGGTGTTAGCTATACAAGCACACGATTTACACCTTTGCCCGAAAGTTTGATACTATAAATGATAAGGTTAATACTATGACGAGGCTCAAGTTTAGCGGAGTTGCGGTAGTATGTGAATTGTGTGCGGTGATCATCCTACGGATCAATGTGCAATTAATCCGACTTCCGTCAGGTTCATTGGTAACTACTGTGAGAACTCCATGAGAATACATACCAAAACACCTATAATCGAGGGAATAGGAACCACCCAAATTTCTCGTGGAAGCGATAACCAACAAATTCATGCTCCACGACCATCATATCCCCACGGTTTTCGAGTCACCCACAACCGGTTCAACGATAGGAAAGAAATCCGATGTGGAGGAAATTTGGGCAAAATACATGGCTAGCAACGATTTGGCTATGAAGAATCAAGCTATGGCTATCAAAAATATAGAGAATCGAGATAGGTCAAATTGCATTGGCATTGAATAATAGACCACAAGGAACATTATCTACTAGCGACACCGAGAGAAATCAAGAAGGTAATCATGAAGCAATATAAAGCGATTATGTTGAGAAGTGGAAAACATCTCGGGAGTAATAGTGCAAAAAAATTCAATGAACACCGGAGGAAAAAGTTGATGACGATAATGTGGTGGAGGGTAACAAAAATAAGGAAATAAAGTTAAGCGATGAGTAGATTGTTTTCCTCCACCGCCAGATTTTGAGAGGGTCCAAAAAATCGGATATCAGAGCGGTTGCAAAGTTTTTAGGCGTGTTCAAGAAACTCAGATTAACATCCCATTCGCAGAGGCCACTAGAGCAAATCTTGAGTTATGCGAAGTTTATGAAAGGAATTACATCGAGGAAAAAGAAATGGGAAGATTTGAAGCAGTGGCACTAACAGAGGAGTGCGGTCTTTGTATTACGAAAAAGCTACCACCAAAACTCAAAGACCAGAGGAGCTTTACTATCCCGTGCGATCGGAAAAATGTCGTTTAACAAATGTTTATGTGATTTGGGGTCGAGTATAAACCTGATGCCATTGTCAGTATACTCAAAATTGGGTTTGCCCGCGCCAAAGCCTACAAATATTTCATTGCAGTTGGCGGATAGGTCAGTCACATATCCGAGAGGCATTGTAGAGGACATTCTGGTTAAAGTGGATAAGTTTATATTCCATCTGTACTTTATCATTCTGGATTTCGATGAAGATAAGAACATCCCGATCATCCTAGGGAGACCTTTCTTGTACCACGGGAAGCACACTCATAGATGTGCAAAAGGAGAACTTACTATGAGAGTCCAAGACCAAGAAATAAAATTCAATGTGTTCAAGGCCATAAAATACCCTACGGACGAGGAGAAGAGTGTTTTTGAATGGATTTAATTGAGCAAATTACCGGCGAAGATATAAGCAAGAGTTTGATCAATGATCCGTTAGAAACAACTTTATTGGGGATGAAGAAAAAAGGCGACCCGAAATTTGTGGACTTATTACGATGCTAGACTCGTTCTTGCGTGAGTTAAGCGGATTGAGAACCACCGTTTGAACCTCTACACATTGAGGAGCAGGTTGAAGAAAAATTGAAACCGCTATGGAGGTGCCACCAACATTGGAACTTAAGCCACTCTCTAAACATCTCGTGTATGCGTATTTAGGCAATTCAAATTCTTTACCCAGAATTATTTCTACGCACTTAACAAATTGCGGGAAGAAAAGTTCTTGAGGTGCTTAGGGATCACAAATCGGCGATTGGATGGACGATTGCGGATATAAAGGGAATTAGCCCATCATTTTGCATGCACAAGATTCGATGGAGGATGATGCAAGACCATCGGTGGAGCATCAAAGTCGACTTACTTAACCCAATTGTAAGACCCCAAATTTTATGAAATAAAGGTATTCAATTTTTCTTATAATTACTACTCGGTAAATGGTTAAATTGATAAAAGTTTAAAGTTAAAAAGTGATATATGTAAATATTTTAATTATGCAAGTGGTTATAAAATACTCATTTCTATTGGGGAATATTCGTTTGGTGGTGGAATATTCTTTACGTTGTGAATATTAAATGCAGCCAGTGCGACCATTTATGGGCCCCATAATGAATAATAGCTTTCGAAGAAGAAAATGACAAAGGGGAGTTTTTATAAATAACTACGTAGTTATTACTGCAATTATCTTGTTGGAATACCCTGGTTAAAACACAAGATAATTCGCGTTGTTGCATGCTTAGCACGGTATTGCACCAATTATTGATTCTTACGGTGAGGCACTACTCAATAATTGTTACGATAATTCTTGCTTCGATATTTTATTGATTCAATAATTGTTGCGTTGATATTTTATATTATTGTTGTTTTAATAATTGTCACTTACGGTATTTTCCATTATCGAAACAATAATTCATATTATTCGAATAATATTATTAGATAGCATTATTGACAATGTCTAGAAAGTTACATCTAAGGAGAGGTTTGGTCACCTAATTGCGCTTTTGATGAGAGAATTCTTATTGAAAGCCCCTCTTTCTGAGAGCGGCACGGTTGTCAATATTGTGATTACATAATATTATTTGTGAATAATTAGTTATTGATTTATATGATGAGAAAAATATTGATTTTATGTGGATATAGATGGAGAAATTTTTTAATGTGACAATTGTTGAAAAATAATATTTTAACTTTTTACGATAAAATATTTCATTTAAATATATTATTATATTTTAATAATATAATAATGGTGATATTTTTACAATGAATGTGGTATATATGAGTATATGAGGAGCGAGAGTATTTTTGTTGCATTAAATGATTAACACATGTTTTGTGTGTCGGTGGACCCCATTTCTTGGTGAAATTTGATTATAGCTTGTAATGATATTCTTTACTTAGCTAGTTGTACTCACCCTTTTGCTTCACAATTCCTTTCGTGTAATAAAAGTGTATGGCATTTGACACAGCGGGGGATAACGAGGGAATAGAATCGGTGGTCATCATTTAGTAGTTATATTTGGTGAATCAACTAGGGTGGCGAACCCAGCGTTGGAAGGTGTTTTGCCACTATCATACAAGATGTCTAATGACATACCACCTCGTGTCATCATAAGACGAGGTTGTGCTCATCCACTTCTTGAGTATATTTACAAGCACTTTACCTATATAATATTGGTGTTTGTTTGGAGTTTAATTCCCAATTAGAGACGATTGGAGATAATGATATGTCGAGAGAAGACTCACCATTGGGAAGAATATGATAGTAATCTTCTCATTTTTCTTTTAGGGTCTATTAGGTCAACCAAGGATAATTACGTGGCCATATGATATCTATCATAACCTGAGCCGCATGGCCTCCATTATGCACGAAGGTTTCATTAAGCACTTCCCAAATATTCTAATTTCTAAAAAGCAGTTTTTGACTATACCTTTTTGTAAGGTGTCATTGTGACGTGTTATCCAAGGTTGGGATGAGAGTCACGGTTGATATATATTGTATCCAAACTCACAAGATATGTGTTGTTGTATTTTGCACGACAATTGTTGTAATAAAGTTGTAGTTGTTTTACGTACCATGTATTTGGCGACTCGTAATAGGTTGGATGGAATAGACCAATTTTGGGGTTGTCACACCAATCATGAAGGAAGTGGTCAAGAAGGAAATTCGAAATTATTGGATGCCAATTATCATATATCCAATTTTCGACAATAAATGGGTTAGTCCGGTTCATTGTGTAGAAAGAAAGGGGAATAGCGGTGACACGAATGAGGACAACGAGTTAATTCCAACAAGGACGATGGCGAGTTAGAGGTCTGCATCGATTATAGGAGATTGAATAAGGCAACTTGAAAAGATCATTTCCGCTACCATTTATCGATCAAATGTTGAGCAAAGCGGGTTAGCGGGACATGAGTTTTCTTTGCTTATTGGATGGATACTCGGTAATTTATAATCGAGATCGCCATCGCTCCCGAGGATCAAGAAAAAGACAACATTTACATGCCCTTACGACACATTTGCATTTAGGAGGATGTCATTACGGCTATGCAATGCACCAAAGACTTTCCAACGGTGTATGATGGCTATTTTTTTGAGATATGGTGGAGAAGAATGTTGAAGTCTTCATGGACGATTTCTCGGTCCATGGAGACAATTTTGATACTTGCTAGAGAATCTTGTCATGGTTTTGCAGCGATGTAAGGATACAAACCTCATACTCAATTGGGAAAAATGCCACTTCATGGTTGAAGAGGGCATAATTTTGGGCCATAAGGTGTCGGCTCAAGGATTGGAGGTGGACAAGGCAAAATTGATACGATCGAAAATTACCTCCACCGAGCTCGATTAAGGGTATTAGAAGTTTTACCGGGGCATCTTTGGGTTCTACAGGAGGTTCATAAAAGACTTCTCTAAGATTGCAAAACCTCTATGCAGTCTTTTAGAGAAGGATGCTACTTTCATCTTTACTGCGGGATGCAAGTCCGCGTTTGACCTATGAAGAAGAAATTAACTACTGACCCCGTGATAGTCATGCCCATGGAAAATGCCATTTGAGCTTATGTGTGATCTGACGGCGACTATGCGGTTAGGGTGTTTTGGGACAAAGAAGAGATAAGGTGTTTCACGCCATATACTATGCAAAAGCAAATCACTCACGAGAGACTCAAATGAATTACACTACCACGGAAAAGGAATTGCTTGCAGTGGTGTATGCGTTCAACAAATTCCGGGCATACTTGATCGGGACTAAGGTAATAGTCTACACGGACCATTCGGCGATTCGGTACCTAATAGCGAAAAAAGATGCTAAGCCATGCCTTATCCGATGGATTCTCCTACTTCAAGAGTTTGATTTAGAAATTAAAGATAGAAAGGGGACGGAGAATCAAGTTCACGATCATTTATCAAGGCCGAAAATCACGGAGAAAAAGGATGAAGATAGATCTTGCGATCGATGAGTCATTCCGGATGAGTAACTATTTGGGTTAAATCGCAAATTTACGTAGTGCGCGAGACTTCGCAAATTTTGTGGTTAGCAAAGTGCTTCCACTGATCTTACACGACAAATGAAAAAGAAGTTTCTTCATGACGTTAAGTGGTATATGTGGGATGAGCCTTATCTATTCAAACGGTCGTCGATAATATGATTCGACGATGTATCCCCTACACTAAAGTGCACAACATATCTTTGCAAGAATGCCACTCATCGACATATGGTGGACATTATGGGAGTGAGCGCACCGCCATGACAAAAGTGCTTCAATCCGGGTTTTATTGTAGACATTGTTCAAAGACGCCCACCAGGTTTGTGATAACATGTGATCGATGCGGAGGGCGAAACATATCTAAGCGGAATGAGATGTCCCTACAAACAATTCTTGAAGTGGAAATCTTTGATGTATGGGGCATCGATTTCATGGGGCCATTCCCGTCGTCTTTGAGCAATCAGTATATTCTACTCGTGGAGGATTACGTCTCGAAATGGGTTGAAGTATGAAAGATTACCATCTAACGATGCCAAGGTGGTCCTCAAATTCCTCTGAGAAAAAACATTTTCACGAGGTTTGGCACACCAAGAGCAATAATCAGTGATGAAGGTAGTCACTTATGCAATAAGTCGTTTACAGCTCTTTTGGCTAAGTATGGGGTCAACCACAAGGTGGCTACAACGTATCACCCTCAAACAAATGGACAGGCTGAGGTCTCAAACAGAGAAGTTAAGAAGATATTAGAGAAAGTCGTCAATCCGAGTCGGAAAGATTGGTCACTTCGGTTGGATGATGCATTATGGGCATACCGGACTGCATACAAAACACCAATCTGGATGTCACCTTATCAACTTTTTGTATGGAAAAGCATGTCATTTACCGGTGAAGCTACAAAGACAAGGCCTCTTGGGCCATCTGAAAATTGAATTTTGATCAAGCGGTTTTAGGAGAAAAGAGGCTACTCCAACTAAATGAGCTCGACGAATTACGACTCAAGCTTACGAGCACGCCAAGCTATCTGAAGAAAAGGTTAAAAGATGGCACGACCAAAAATTGTGCAACGAACATTGAGCCAAGGTCAATCGATCCTCTTTTTCAACTCACGGTACCGCGATTGTTCCCGGAAAGCTTAAGCCGAGATGGTCGGGACCATTTACTATAAAACGCAGTATTTCCTCATGGCGCCATTGAACTCTACGGTCGTAATCCATTAGAGGCGTTCAAGGTCAATGGTCAACTGGATAAAGCATTCTTTGGGGTGGCGAGTCGAATGGGTCGACGACATTACCCTCGCCGATACACAATTAAAACCTGACGGAGTAGTCAGTTGAACGACTTAAAATCAAGCGCTAATTGGGAGGCAACCCAACTTTTCTTTATTTTCATAGTTCATGTTTAATTGTTAGGATGTAGTTTTTAGTAAGCAATAGTTAGGTCTTATCAAGTAAAACTTTTGCTAAAAATCTCAATGAAACTCCAAGTCATAATTAATCTAACATATTGCATGTTTATGGTTGCAGGAGGGGTCCAAAGTGAGTAAGAGCAACAACGGGCAAGAAAACAAGCAAAATCGAAGAATTTTGATCTGCACTTTTTGAAGCAAAAAAAGTCAAAGTCAGTGGCACCCCTCACGGGGCGTTATATTAGTTGTGCACCCACGGGCTGGTCCTTAATCTGGCGGAGTACACGCTCATCTTAAATGCACGTCCCTTCCTTATTTCCCCACACACACGCCTATTCCCTCTCTTGCTCTCATTCTCCCTCAACCACACTACCTAGCCTCCATACCAACCCACTACTACCCACTACCTAAATCCATTGCACCCACTTTCTACCCCACGAATTCCATTACCTCCCACATTCAAGTACACCACTTCCTCTCTCATTCATCACTCCTATATAAACCCTACCCCAGACTTCCCAAATTCATCACCACTAAACTCGAATTCTTCAGGAAATTGGGAAACATAGCACACTTGAGAGTAAGTTGAGTTCGTGTCAAGTTTTCATCTTTTCTCTCTTTCAATTCCATAGAAATAACCTAAGTTTGGGTGAAGAACTGGTACATGCACACCAAGTGTTTGACAAACCGAGAACCAAGTTTTAAGGAAGGTAGTGTTTGCTAGCAAGTGTTAACAATTTGAAATTCAATGGCTTCTCAATTGACATCCAAACGCCAACGGGAGAGTTCAAGCTCAACTCAACTACCACGAACTTATGATCGTGAAAATTTGTGAGTTGCCGTCACGTATATTTGTATGAGTACATGCTAACTAAAGCACTTACGCCGGAGCGAGGATTGGCCCCGAGGGGAATGATGGGGAGATGATGTCTCAAATTTACTAAAGGGTGGCTTGATAAGTAGGTTTTATACCTACTTATCCTAGATATCTGATACTTGAATTATTTGCTTAATCTCATGTGTCTTAGTTACTTTTCACGCATTTTGTGTTCGTTTTGTAGATTATATGCTTGGGAGTTGAAATCGCAAGAATTGGTATGAAAATGTAAATAAAAGAAATTCGAACATCGTTTGGGATTATATGTTCATTTCATGTTCTTGGTTTGGAACTTGGATTACATTATAGAGCTTCTTCTTAGATTTAAGACATCTTGAATCATTCAATCGGAGATTCGGATGCAAGAGTTATGACATTTGTACCAACGGACGTCCGAACGTCACTGTTTTGGATGGCCATTTGCATAGCAGTCACTTCCGCACAAATTTTGCAAAGAAGAAAAGTTGTAGATCTCGTCGATATCTTGATTTGATAGGTGGCGAGCCTCGTAACTCTTCTGGATCAAAAGTTATGGTCGTTTTCCCAAGGGATGTTAGAGCGTAAAATTTTCGTCACAAAACCGCATGCCACGGGGGGGCGTACCACCACAAGTCGAAATCCTAGCCAGCCAGGCGGGCCCAAATCAACATAAACCCCGTAGGGGTGGGGTAGCCCGAAAAATCTTGTGAAAATCACGAATTTTGGTCCGATTTGAGTCCGGGAAGGATTGTTTCGATCCGGTTTACACAAGGACTTCCAAGAGGACTTAAAGACATATGAAGAGACTTATATAAGGAGGAGAATCACAAGGATTAGGGAGATGAGAGACTAGATAGAGGATCCAATTAGATTAGATTAGAGTAAATTAGATCAAAACACTAGTTCTAAATAGTTTTGGAGATTGAAGCAACTTGAAGACCATTGAAGATCAAGAAGCGGGAGCTTGAGGAAGATGGAGATCTCCGACAATGATTTATTCTTTACTCTACTCTTATTTTTATATTTCAATGTGTATTCAATTGTGGATTCTTAGTTTTAATTCAATAATCATGAACTAATTCTTTGTTTGAGATTACAATGGATCTTATTGTGTAGTTTATTTTAATATGCTTATTTATCAATTATTATGTTCTATTGTGAGGATTGTCTATCATGATTTGGACTTAATTGTTTAATTGATTGGCCATCAATTACCGTGTGATAATCTATATGAATTAGAGAGATGAAGTATTAATTTAGATCTTATCATGCTAGCATGTGTCATGAATTTTGTCGATAGCGATTTTTGATTATTGTTAACGTAGAGATATTCTTAACATCGCATGTAATCGGATAGAGAACTTATTCTTCAACCTTCTTCAATTTTAATTCACATAGAGATATAGTGGGTTAGTTGATTAAGGTGTTTAACGCAATTTCTATCTTAATTGTGGATTGGCGTTAATATGGGTATTATGCATCGAGAGGTGGTTTTATCTCGCTTTAGTGTTCTTGATTAACAATTCGGGATGAGAATAATTGATGAGAAGTGTGTTAACTTAAATGAAGCAATAAGTGAAGTTACGATATTAAATCTCCATTATCTTAATTTAACTAGTGGTAATTAGAATTAGTTTACTTATAAATTGAAATTCCTTCGTTTAAATAAGATTGAGTTGGTTACTGAGTTAGTACTTGGTGATTTGTATTAAACAATTCCTGTGGGAACGATACTCTACTTTCACTTTATTACTTGTCGACCCACGTATACTTGCGTGTTGTGCGTAATTAGATTTTTACCCAACAAGTTTTTGATATACCCCACCTTTTCCCCAAAACTTAGATTTTTACCCAACATGGCTTCACTTCACCGAACATCCGATGCCGTGGTTGTCAACATTGTCAAGGAATTTTATGCTGACGCCAAGACAAAGCTCCTTTCAAAGCGTTTGTGCGGGTCGCATGGTTTCGTTCGATGACGATTCCATTAATGCTTACTATCGATTCGCGGGTGCCACGACATTGTCAGTATGCACAATTGAGGATTCTCGACCACGACTATGAGGAGGTTATTACAAACATGACAAAGCCGGGCACATCTTGGATCAAAGGTAGAAAGGGAGGAACGGTGTTCAATAGCAAGGACCTTAGCTAGTATTGGAAAATATGGTACGCATTCTTATGCGCGAAATTGCTTCCATCCCAACACACTTCGGACGTCACAAAAGAAAGGCGTTCTTGTTATACGCCATTGTGCAAGATTTCATTATTGATGTCAGGCCATTATCAATTTCTCAATCTGCGGTATGCTTACGTGGAAATTTTTCGGCGGTTTGCCACACCCATCACTTATATGCGTTGTCAAGCATAACAATCGGGGTGAGATATTCGATGATGAGCCCACTCAAATTCCGCTTCGCTTTGCTTGATTCTAGAATGATTGCACGGTATTCATTTAAGCGGAGGAGAGTCACATCCACGAGTGCTGGTTTTATTTTTCCATCGGCGTCGGAAGACGAAGTCGATGCCAAAGATACCTCGGGGATGAGGGTGAAGCGATGGGAGATCAAGGAACGGCGGTACCCAGGCCAGAGGCAATATCTAGTCCTCGGTTCCTTGAGTTCCAAAATAAGATGAATGCGCACAATAGGGCGGTGGCGTCGGGAAATCTGAGGGGATTGGCGATGCGCCAAGATCACATGTTTGATTCCATGAACGCATCTTTTGCCTCACTAAACACAACACTCCAAAGTTTCAACTGGCGGCTCAATTTCCATATCAATAACTGGACCATTACCTCGATTTCCTCCAACTTATTCCAGATGAAGAAGAGCACCAACCACCTCCCGGACTTAGAGCGATTCCAGAAGTCCTCGTGCATTAATTTTTATCCAATGAGGGCATTGTCTTATTTAAGTTTGGGGATTTATTTGTTTAGTTGCATGCATTTTGTTATTTTTGTTTTCATATCTAGTTTTGCATTATAGATTAGGTATTTGCATAGTAGTTAGGATTTTGCATTGTTGTCATAAATGTTATTATAAAAATATATATATATATAAAATAATTAAATTTTTTTTTAGTTTAATAGTGTGTTTGCATATGTCCAACGGTGTCGCATTTTCATGTTATTCTGGGCCAATGATGATATTGTGAACAAGTTAACCAATATAGTATGGATTATTAGAACTGTGATATAATTTCTCATTATGAATCGATTCTTGGACTTGTTTGAAATCATTATAAAAAGGTTAGCACTAATAACATCTTTATTAATGGGTCGGGTTCAAATTGATACATAAATAGTGTCTAAAGGATAATGCTAGGGTGAACGAGGAAAACGACAAGGATAGGCGTGAAGGCTTAAATTAGGCAAGAACCTAAGTTTGTGGGAATATATGTAGGGTATATAAGCTTTGAAAAAACATGAAACATGTTGAGTCTTGTGGTGGGTTGAGGAGAAACACTCCCCATAAACACAAGCGTGAGATGGAGCGTAAAACGCACTCACCAACCATCTATCAAAAGAAAAGAAAAGGGAAATAATGATGGAAAAAGAGCAAAAATCCCACATGTGAAAAAAAAAAAAAAAAAGAGATGAAAGTATAAGTATCCTGCATGTACCCTTGAATTTGGTTTTGTTTAATTTTAGTTGAGTTGTGCCTATTTTTGAGATTTTAAGTTTTACTTGTATGATTCCTTCTAAGAAGTTGTTTATGTATTGAATTTGGGTCCGTGTCGTTATCTTAGATGTTGATCACACCATACCATACACCATACCGTGATAATTGTTCAAGATTGGAGAATGAATAAATGTAAGTGTGGATTGGTTTTGGTAATTTGTATTGTAAAGTTGCTTGTTTTCTCCGAGGTAGATGGGATAAGTTAGTTTATTCGATATTGTTGGATTTTTAGGCATTTAGAATGTTATTTCATTTCATTGCATTGCATATCATGTAGTTTGTTTTGTGCTCGAGGACAAGCCACGGTTTAAGTTTGGGGATTTTGATAAGTGGATTTTATATACACGAATCAATATTTATTCAAGTTTAAATTCATAGTTATCTTCGTGTTTTGTGTTCGTTTCACTCGCTTTCGTGTTAATTTATGTGTAGGGTGGTCATGGATGCAAGAGGTGAAGAATGGCGGAGTTTTGGAGCAAAAGTGGAAAACGCATGAAAGTGGAAAAATCCTTTAGCGATGAGCTTCATGCACGCCGACGAGCCTTTTAAGTCAATACCCCGTAGGCGTCCCGCTTCTGAAGTTTCTGTTCGGTTTGATGTCTCGCGGTGCACGATTGTTGGGACTCTGTTAGGCGCTGGACTTTATATGAGGGGACTTTACCCGAATAAGGAGAAGAGCTTGATATTACTTTGATATACAACAATCATCAACACACGGAGCATAATTCAAGAGGATTTCTAGTATTCAAGTACAACTTTGGAGGAGTAATTTTCGAGATTGTCGCGACGGTTGCAATTCGAGGCTACATGAAGGGGTTTTATTATTCTTCTTCTCTTTAGTCTTATTTGTAATTGAAAGGATGTTTTCAATTATATTATTCGTTTTTAATTCATTCGTTATGAACTAATTCACTTATTAGACTTGTGATGGATCTTTGGGTGAAACGATGATTCTATAGCTTTGATTTCCAATTCAATAATATATTATCGGTTTATCTATGTTAATTGAAAGGTGAATTTATGAATTGCACGATCAACAATTCCTTGTGGATTTGAATGGAATCGAGAGATGAGATTAATTTTAGACCTAGTTAATATAGCATGTGTCGCTGAATTTTGTCGATAGCGCTTTTGATTATTGTTAAGGTAGAGATACGCTTGACATCACATGTGATCGGATAGAGAGCTTAAGCTTAAACCTTCTTTAATTGCGGTTCACATAGAGATATAGTGAGTTGGTTGATTTAGGTGTTTAATGATTTCTATCTTAATTATGGATTGACGTTAATACGGTATTAGTGCATCGAGAGGTGGCTAGTATTACTTCGTGTTCTTGATTAATAAACCGGGATATTAAATTGAGTTGGAATAAAGGTTTGCAAATCGGAGTGAAGCTCGAGGTGAAATCATAATTCTAATTCTCCATTAATTATTTGAAATTCAATTTTGATATTAGCGGTTGTTTTTGTGATAGTTTACTTATTTATTAATTTAGTTTTTATAGTTTTAAACCATTGAATTGAATAGTTTAATAAAATTAGGATTAATAGAAAATTGATAATTGTGAAGTTAAAATCTTTGATAATTTGTCTTCGTGGGAACGATACTTTATTCACTATTATATTACTTGTTGACCAATGTACACTTACGTGTTTTCATACAGTATTGATTTTGCCCAACAATCGGCACATATAAGACGAGTGCACAAACAACCAGTTTGGTAACTCACCCGGTTGAAGCGTCTTTTCTCGCTTTTAAAATTATATCCGCAAATCGGTTCTTCAAAAGAGCGACCATATAGAGCTTATCGGTGAAACTAGCCTCTCCTCCGGCAAAAGACTCTCCCTAAAAACTAAATGGTGTTGGATGAGGGAAAAAATATAGAATGACAATTTAGATCATCTTCACGTCGATGCTTACCATCTTGACAACAATCTGATTCAACCGAGTTTGGCTTTTCTTTGGGAAGTTTGTTCAAGTTGGTCCAAACCACTAATTGATTCTAAGAGGCCATGAACATAAATCATCGTTAAAGTAACTTGTGAACACCTTGAACTTGTTGTATAAAAAAAACAAGCAATAACATCAATAAGTACCACCAAATATGTTCTTAGCCAATTCCGAGAATTTGTATTGACAATAATTCGATTCTGAACTCATGGCTACCAACTTACATGTCAAACAAAAGATCGGAAGACGAGTGCGTAAAAAATGATATAAAGGAGCATAAAAATTGATTCCAAATATAATACATTCAATGATGACAAAATGTTGATCTTGATGATGATGTAACATAATAATAGAAGTAACTTTGGACCTATATAAATTATTATAATTTCTCGCTTTAGAATCGCCAATAAAGCCTTTGGTATATATTTAGCAACCTTTTCCCATACCTTTGGTATATATTTAGCAACCTTTTCCATGAACTCAACCATTTCCTCATACCTCGCTACTTGATCTATAAATAATGACACGTACGTAGCGTTATCCTTCATATTCTTCCCGTCCGGATAGAAATAAATTTCCCACAGATGCTCACTCCACTATAAACGATATCACGAAGTTACGTGCTTCCCAATTCCCATCCTTTTGACAACGCATAGCCATTGATCTTGAACTCATGGGACCCAATTTGCGGTGGTTTGGTGAGAGAGGAGGATGTGGTGGTTTGGGAGGATGATAGACTCACGGCAAGACGCTTGCGTGAGGTGGTCGTCGCCCGATCGCTTCTAGCAAAGTTGTAGGATGGATTGCTTGCGGCACCTTAACCCCTCGCCTATATATAGGCGGTAATCTTGGTACAATTGCTCGCGTCGAATTCTGCGTTGAATGGACACCAACGACACACCTTGACCCTCGCCTTTATATTGAGCGCGGTAATCTCGGTACAATCGATTTATTGATGCGGTGAAGACGCCACACACAACTATGAATTGTTGTATGATAAGTTAAATTGAATCTCAAAGAAATAACTAAGAAAAATACTTAGAATTTCTTCAAAGAACCAAAAGTAGAGAATAACCTCACAAATATATTGAATAATGAATAATGTGTAATGTTACATCAACTTGGACCTCTATTTATATTACTCAAAACAATCCAAATCCTAATAGGAATTTATAAACTATAACCCTAATTTTATAAGGAAATAGAAGTCAATTTGAAAAAGAAATTCTAATTAAAATAAATCCTAATTACAATATAATTTAAAATCCAACAATCCTTGCCGTATTTGGACTTTTTTTTACCGCGTGAAACCAAGTCGCTAAAATCGTGTCTTGATAGGAATATATTTGATCAAGCCTTATGATTGTTATTATGCAGACGTGACCCTCATGCTAATATGCTGAACATGTTGAATACATGTATTGCTTCATGTATATTATTGTTGAGAAGCCCACTTGAATTGCTAAGTCGATAACTTGAAGAAAACATATGGCCCACGTGATCAATAACCTTACCAAGTTGCCATGTGTCATGTATATATCTCATATAAAGCACGATGACTTTTAATAATGATTGCTTCCTATTAGCCCAAATAGAAAGATGCTGAATATGGTTTGACTATAATATGTTAGCTTAGAAATATGATAAAAGCTCACAATTTGGCATGCATAGTTCTTGACTATATTTGATGGCCCACATGTGAATAGTCTAGTCCTCATTTCCATGCAATCGACATATTAACATGTTGAATAGAAGATGATGTCCCATAACATTTGACCCACTATGTTCCATATAAAATCCATGCATAGACTAAATTTAATGGGCCAATTGGATCACCCAATAATGCTTGAATTGTACTCCTTTGAATAATCTTCACCCAATTATTTAAAATTATTTGATGAACCACTTTGAGACTTGAATTGGGTTATTATCGTTTGATGAAAACTTGATCGAGTTATGTCGACGAGGAGATTGGGGATTTTGAGATGGAGGGTTTTAGGGTTTGCTTTAAAACCTAATCTTGTCGATGGATGCTTCGGGTTTCTAGGGTTTGTATTGTGGAATTGAGGAATTGGGGATTGGGATTATTGGGTAAAGGATGTATTACAAGGAAAATCGGAGGGTTTTGGTAAGAATTTAGGTTGGGGATTGAAGGATTTGAAGCTATTGACGATTATGACTAACTCCAATGTAAACTCATATGGATATTTGAGATATATGAGCTCTGAATTTGGAATTCTGAGTTTATATATGGTTTGTTATATGATCAATAGAGATGTTATCTGGAGAAAGGGTGGAAGAGTTGAGGCGAAAGTGGACTTTACAAATGTGTGTACAGTGTGTGGAGCGGAGAATGCCTTTTATTAGATGAGAACTAGTTCGACTTGATTACACGCTTTCTTTCTCATTTTTTCTTTGATTCCGTTGAAGAAGTGAATATGTAAAAGGGAAATCGTAATTTACATATATAATAGTGGAACCCATTCTACTACTTTATTATTAGACAAAATTAAGTGGAAATATCAAAATTATATGTAGAAATAGTACTCCTAATATAAAATTATTTTCTCACATCACCGTAAGCACCACACATGGTTAATTAATACTAATTGAAAATTGATATTTTTACATATTTTCACATAAAAAACTTTATTTTCTTAAAAAAGCTTTACTTTTTTTAAAAAGATTTTATTTTTAGCGAATATTTTTAAAAATAAAAACTTCAACAACTTCTAGTTGGGAGTAAGGCTCTCACATCTAATTTGAAAAAACTATTGAACGCCATATGAAATGGCGTTAAATTATTGAAATTTTTGGCTAAAAATCGGAAAAGGCAACCAGCGCCACTTTAAAAATATATTTTTAAAAGCGAATTTAAAAAATATTATCTTAATTTTTTTAAAACGATTTTATTTTTTAAAAGAAATTTGAAAAAATAAAAATGTGATCCAATGCTAAATTAATCGGCATTGTAACTTTTTAAAAATTTGTATAAAGAAAATTATAAAAAAGAAGAGTAAGATGTAACATCACTTTAATCGACATTAGAATATTTTTTTTAATTTCTTTGATCTCTTGTACTTGTTTACAAACGTCAATACTTTTTTATGTTTATTCTTTGCATCGGCGTTGGAAATGAAGGAGTATATAAGATTTCGAGTTATAAAAAATAAAAATAAAAATTCTAACGTCGATTAAAGTGACGGTGCATCTTACTTTCTTTTTACAAATTCGTTTTTTAAATTTAAATAAAATAGTGATAAAATTGGTATTACATTAATATGGGTCAACTAATAACTTATTAGGAATCAATTATAAGCCATTTTTTAAATAACTTTATTCTGCTTTTTAGTTCATAAAACATAATAAAAAAATTTCATCTTTTATGTTTTCTCTTATAACTAATAGTATTATAATTTAGTTTTATAATATATTTGGGAAAAAGGTAAAAGGAGAACTAGGAATAATAGCTAGGGTATACCATTACTATTCTTCTTTTTATGTTTTATTTTGGACATAAAAATATGTTCATGATTTAAGTTAGTCTCTCCGCCTAAGAATAAAAGTTCTTATTATTTTATGTAATCTCAAGTTAAATATTTATTTATATTAAATAATTTATTTTTTTACAATAATTTTTATGCGTAATATCCTTAGTATTAAATGTCATATTTTTATTATTTGTAAATATTTATATAATATCATTAGTCATGTATAGAAAATATATGCAATTAGATTAGAATTTAAATATGAATAATTTTATTATTTAACAATTTTTTTAAAATTAGCATAAAATCAATCATCATTTTCATTCTCGGAGTGATGGACTACTTGTAAATATATCCTACTTGATCTATCTAGAAATAGGAAACATTGGATGCATAGATATAATAATCAAAGTTTCTTTGAGGTTGTGTTTATTAATTTGGGTGGAGGCCGGAACTAACATACTTGGCAATTGGTTGTCACAGTACTATTTCAACAACTATAATTTATACTTAGGTGATCGCAATATTGGATGGCACGGGTACATCGGTTGTCATTGGATTTCATCTAATATTTAGATATGAATATTTTTATAAATATTTAGAGATAAATTTATAAATATTTATATGAATATTTATTTACATATATATATATATATATATAAATATATATATATATATATATATTTATATATATAAATATTCATAGTTACTTTATATATATTTAGTTTAATGTTGAGATTTGTTTAGTATTTTATTTAGTTTGACAATTTTTTTTGAAAAAGAACATGTATGTGTGTGTGTGTGTGTATATATATATATATATAGTTGAATAAATTTAAAAATAATGGAGACTACAAGTTATGACATTAGTTTAGTTAAGTAATAAATTAGAATGGCTCGGTTGGTAGTTAATGGCCTAATAACCCATAGGTCTTAGGTTCAAAACCTAAATTGTGATATTTTTGCTTCTTATATTATATTTTTTTGTGTATTAGATAAATTCTATTACCATCTACATATATAGATACCCATCTTAAATCTCCACATTAAACTAAACATATATAAAAGTAACTATGAATATTTATATAACGTAACTATGAATATTTTAATATATATATATATATTTATAAATTTATCTCTAAATATTCATATAAATATTTATAAATAAATATTCAAATAAATTTATCTTTAAAATTTATAAACAAATATTTATTTATAAATTTATAAATATTTCATCTAAACTTTAGATATGAATATTTTTAAAAATATTTATATGAATATTTAGAGATACATTTATAAATATTTATATGAATATTTGTTTACACATATATATATATATATATATTCATAATTACTTTATATATATTTAGTTTAATGTTAAGATTTGTTTAGTATTTTATTTAGTTTGACAAGAAATTTTGAAAAAATATGTATGTATGTATGTATGTATATATATATATATATATAAATATATATATATACACACACATATCGATAGAATAAATTTAAAAATATTGGAGGCTACAAGTTATGGCGTTAGTTTAGTTAACTAATAAATTAGAATGACTCAATGGTAGCGTAATGGCCCAATAACCCATAGGTCTTAGGTTCAAAACTTAGTTGTGATATTTTTATTTCTTAATAATAATAATAATAATTATTATTATTACCAATTATTGTTATTATTATTATTATTATTATTATTATTATTATTATTATTATTATTATTATTATTATTATTATTATTATTATTATTATTATTATTATTATTATTATTATTATTTATTATTATTATTATTATTATTATTATTATTATTATTATTATTATTATTATTATTATTATTAGTAGTAGTAGTAGTAGTAGTAGTAGTAGTAGTAGTAGTAGTAGTAGTAGTAGTAGTACTATTATTATTATTATTATTATTGTTATTATTATTATTATTATTATTATTATTATTCTTTATTATTATTATTACTATTATTATTATTATTATTATTATTATTATTATTGTTGTTATTATTATTATTAGTACTATTATTATTATGACTATTATTATTATTATTATTATTATTATTATTATTATTGTTGTTGTTATTATTACTATTATTATTATTATTATTATTATTATTATTATTATTATTATTATTATTATTATTATTATTTTTATTATGACTATTATTATTATTATTATTATTATTGTTGTTGTTGTTGTTGTTTTTTTATTGTTATTATTATTATTATTATTATTATTATTATTATTATTATTATTATTATTATTATTATTATTATTTAAGGTAACATTTTAATAGGCGTTGAAAAAGTTGTATAAAATATGCAACAAAAATAAAAATTATTGCCAAATGAATGTGGTCCATATTAGGCAACGAAATATAGTAACAAAAAAAACTTTCGTTGCTACCGCGATGAAGAGAAATCAGTGGTTAGAAATTTTGCAACGAATTTCTAAATCTAATTTTGTTTCCAAATTTTGCAACGACTTATGAATTTTGTTGTAAAAATGAAAATCGACACAATCTGCAACGAAGGACAAATTTCGTTGCTAAACATACACTTTTAGCAACGACTTATAAAGTCGTTACTGAAAAATCATTGCTAAAGCCCCATTTTTAGCAACAAAAAAACTTTTGTTGCCTTTTATGACGAGAAATCAAGTGGTGAAAATTTTGCAACGCAATTTCTAACGAAATGTTTTCCATGAATGAATTAGCAACAAAATTTTGCAACGACTTATGAATTTCATTTGCGAAAAGTGAAAGCCCCGACATAATCAGTAATGAAGGACAAATTTACGTTGCTAAACATATACTTTTAAGAACGACACTTATAAAGTCGTTGCTCGAAAAATCGTTGCTAAAGGCCCATTTTTTGTAGTGCCTTAACTTTAAACTTTTATCAATTTAACCATTTACGAAATAAAATAATAATTATAAAAAATTGAATACTTTCATTTCATACAATTGAGGGTCTTACAATCTCCCATCCTTATGAAATTTAAGCCTCGAAATTTACATACGTACTGGCATTCAAGATATGAGAATACCTTGCTTTCTTTTCTGGATTGTACCTTCCGGTTATATCCTCTCAGTATCATGATTTTTCCATTGCTCATCTCTTTGTATTTCAAATATCATTCTAGAATATATCTTCAAAACAAAGGTCAAATGACATATCATAAATTGTCAACTTATCAAGTAAAATTTTTTGCTTAGGTAAGGTGTAAGACCCCAAATTATTAATAAATGAAATTTATTTTCCTCTATTTATTATTTTGAAATAGTAAGGGTTGATTTGATTAATGTGGATAGTTATGTGTAAAATACGCAAAATATTTCGAATAAGCAAGTGGTTATAAAATATTCATTATTGTCGGGGAATATTCATTTGGTCGTGGAATATTAAATCGCTTCGGGAATATTCGTATTTAATGCAGCCAGTAGCGATTTTGTGGGCCCCATAACGGAAAGCGATTGGATGAAGAAAACGACAAATATAAGTTGTTTATAAATAACTGCGTAGTTATTCACAGATTATCTTTGTTGGAATACCGGTGGTTAAAAACACACTAATGTCTGGCGTTGTTGAGCCGCGATATACGATATGCACCAATTATTGATTCTTACGTAAGAAGGCACTACTCAATAATTGTTTGATGAATTACTATTCAATATTTTATTTTATTGATTCAATAATTCTTTGCATTGATATTTTATATTATTGTTGTTTTGATAAAATTGTCATTACATAGTATTTTCTATTATCTGACAATAATTCATATTATCTGAATAATATTATTGGATAACATTCTTGGCAATGTCTAGAAAGTTACATCTAAGGAGAGGTTTGGTCACCTAATTGCGGCGCCCGAAGAGAGAGATCCTTATTGGAAAGCCCCTCTTTCTAAGAACGACACAGTTGCGATCTTGTGATTCTGTAATATTATTTGTGAATAATTAATTATTGATTTATATGATGAGGAAAATATTAATTTTATGTGGATATAGATGGAGAAAATTTTTAAAATGACAATTGTTAAAAATTAATATTTTATCTTTTTCTCGATAAAATAATTCATTTAAATATATTATTTTAATAATATATTAACGGTGATATTTTATAATGAATGTAGGATATATGAGTATATGAGGAGGAAGAGTATTTTTGTGGCATTAAATGTTTAACACATATTTTGTGTGTTGGTGGACACAATTATTAATCAAATTTGATTATAAAACATAAATCGCTTGGTTATGGATTTCAGTCGATTTACATTTGGAATTTGGAAAAACTTTCTTCTATAAAGTTGTAGAGAATTGAATTTCCTATAAAAAGTCGCCAGATTTGAATTTTTACGATAAAAGGGCTATTTATTATTCACATTATTCACGAATCGACGACACTATTCAATTTAAAAATGAAATTTCTTCTTTTTGTCCAAAATATCTATTATGGATACTAGCTTTGATTATATCCATGTTTTGATCATTCTTGAATTTTACTCTACTCGATTACTTATGAAGTATTTTTGAACTTGGATTGTTTAAAATACGAATCCTTAATATTGTTCTTTTGTTTCACCGGATTCGTTTGCTTTAAAATATTTTTCATCATCCTCAGTCCTAAATGATGATATTCTTGAATATCTTTGGCCCTGTAGTGCAAAGATGAATGATTTCTTGATGAATATCTTTGGCAAAGTAGTCAAACATGAACAGTGTTGAGATGAACATGACTCTTGATTAATATCTTTGGCCGTAGTACAAAGATGAATAGGTGTTTAGATGAACACGACCAATCGATGAATATCTTTGGCTGTGTAGTGCAAAGATGAATATTTGATTCAGTATATATATTGATTGATGTTACTGAGGGATAAAATATCGACGATGAACTTTTAAATTCATATATAGAAGATAGTAGTTTGCATTCTCTACTTAACTCTTCTAATGAATTGTTGTTTCCATTGCAGATTGTTGATTTAAAGCTGGTTGTCTATTGTATTCTATTAGATTTTTCCTATTGGAGACTAACGATAATTTGTTGTATATTATCTTAGTCATAATATTCTTCTTGGGCTAGTTAAGCTCACCCTTTTCCTTGTTGTTCCATTTTTCTTCTCGGAGGCGAGAATGTAAAAGTACGAGTCTTGAGTGGAATATGGAATGAAGGTTACAGAGAGAGTTGTTTAGTAGTCCTCACCATTTTGTAAAATAATGTATAAATAATTGTGATGAGGATTTATTTGGGTATGTATATTGCTCTAGAAGACAATAATTGTATTTAAACTCACAAGATATATATGTTGTATTGTATTTTGCACGACAAATATATTAATAAAGTTGTAGTTATTTCATACCATGTATTTGGCGACTCGAGAATGGGTTGGTTGGAATGGACCTATTTTGGGGCGTCACATAAGTCACACACTAGCTTAAGTATATTACTCATCTCTCCCTCCTAGTTCTAGACTCATATCTCCGCCAAATGACCATATCCTAAGCTCGATACCATTTGTGGCGCCTCCAAAATAGGTATACATCACCCATCTTGAGTCGCCAAATACATGGTACAAAATTCAAATACAACTTAATAATACAATGCCGTGTAAAATACGATAAAACATAAACTAAGAGTTTTAATACGAATATTGTCATCTATACAATATCCACACTCAATGGTGTCGAATTAGTTCTTATTCATCCATTCTCCTATAAATGAAGCTCATTCCTTCATTATTTCTTACTTAATTCACTAAAACTCTAGAGAGAAAACTATAGAGAGAAAGAAGAAAAGTATTCTTTACTTCACTACTCCAATATCCGATTTCTTCTAAGGTAGGGGATATTATTTGTTGTACTCTGTAAGGGGTATTCTTTCTTTCTTATTCATGAAGAGAACTTACATTATTCCATTCTTTATTATTACATTAGAATAACATGTATCTGTGCCGGATACCCTATACTTGGTGAAATTCTTACATTATTCCATTCTTATTATTACATTGGAATAACTTTGTTTATCTTGAATCTACATTATACACGGTGAAATTTATCTAATATTCCGTTCTTTATTATTACATTTAATATCCCATTTTCGCGCTTCGCGGACACAGTTCCATTATTTATTATTACGCCGTAATATCTTATCTGTAATGTTTACTGTGGGACTGATTCCATTATTTATTATTACGTGCCGAATATCCATACGTAATTTACGCCGGGACCGGTTCCATTATTTATTATTACATTGGGAATAACTTTGCGTCATGCAATCTATCGCATTTACGGTGAATCCTTATGTTATTCCATTCTTTATTATTACATTGGAATAACTTGTCTATGTGGTTTCATATGCATGGTGAATGATCCTTAGTATTCATTCCTTTTAAATTGTGGAAATGATCCGCTCTACGTGGATTACCGATGGCGGGGAAAATCCATTTGCGCCTCATATATTCTATTATACTCGGTTGGTTAAAGCTTTGGTTTCTATACTCCATGAAATTAGTGGAATATCCTTGATATTTGCGCTTCATCCAAAGATCTTTTCACGGAAATATTCTTACGAGCATTCTTGAATTTTCTTGCACAAAGCGAAGATCATGTTGACAATTTGGGCGTTATTGAGTTTAGGATAAATTAACTTATAAATCTTTAAAATTTATTCTTGAACTTGTTTTATTGAATTGTCATCATCCTCATGCTTATATTATGTTGAAAGTCATCTTTGGCTTACGTGCGTAGATGGACTTGGTATGATTATGACGAGGATTATTCGGTATAATCATAACCGTAATGTGACGAATGATGTGGTAAAAGTCCTCATTGGCATGTAGTTCATTGGTGGGCGAGTTGTTGGTATGATTATGACTAGGGATTATTCAAAGATAGTCATGACCATTGATGATCACATGAATATCCTTGGGCATGGAAGCGAGGATGATTCGATTTTATTTATTGTCGTAGTCTCGGCGATAAAAGTGATGAAAACCTATTAAATAATAGAAGATAGTAGATTTTATTCTCTACTTGACTCTTTTAATGGATTGTTTGTTCCGCTACTGATTAAACTTGATGTTTATTATATTTTATCAGTTTAACACCTTTGAAGGCTAATGATAATTTATTCTGCATTATCTTAGTCATAATATTTCTTACTGGGCTAGTTGAGCTCACCCTTTCTTTCATTGTTCTCTTCAAGAAATGTGAGCGTGGTTTTGGGACTAGTTGGGGAATAGAGTGATGATCCTAGATGGTGCATTAGTAGTCCTCACTATTCTATGAAATAGTGTGATAATAAATGTAATGAGGACTCCATTGAGTGTGGATATTGTCTAGATGACAATATTTGTTTTAAAACTCACAACCTATGTTTTGTCGTATTTCACACGATTGTTGTATAATTAAGTTGTATTTGATTCAAGTACCTTGTATCGGCGACTCAAGATAGGTGATGTATACTGCTTTTAGGGGCGTCACAACAGTATCAAAGCTTAGGGATATGATCCCATTTGAGATGTGAGAAAAAAAAAGGAGGGAGAGACGAAATTCCTTCGCTAGTATGACCTACCTAAGTTTATTTGGTATTTAATTGGTGGACGTGAGTATATGGATAATGTGTGACACGTTAATTAACCCTTGTTTTGTGGCGGTGATTTAAAATGGCATCCGAAAATGTTGGGATAAGCAATGAAGCACATGAGACCGCTGAGTCACCAACGATCAATATCCGTGGATAATATCTGCAACAGAAGACAATAATCCTCGGGTAAACAATAACACCGGTGAAATGATGAACGATGGGATGTTAAGAGGCTTTATGCAATTCAAGCAACAAAGAAGCGAGAGAGACTCTTGTTCATAATGTAGGTGGAAACAATGGAAACCCACGGTTGATGACCGCTAAGCGATTCAAGGAGCCGGGACCACCGAGTTTTTGAAAAGCCGAACCACTTAAGTCGAGACGTGGTTAAAGCGAGATCACAAAAATATTTGATGTCTTGGGATGCTCGAGGAGCAAAGGTTCCTTTGCCACCTTTATCTTGCGTGAAGAAGCGATTATTGGTGGGAATCTATAAAACGCACTCACTTAAGCACTCAAGATGTCTTGGGAGAAGTTCCAAGAGTCGCTCAACGACAAGTACTTTCCCGAAAGTATTAAATCACATAAAAGAGGTGGAGTTTATCAAGTTGGAACAAAACAATATGGCCAGGTAATACGCAATCACGAGGCTAAGTTTGCCGAGTTATCCCGATTTGCATCCCATTTGGTCGATAATGAGGAGCGAATGACGAGAATGTTTCTAAGAGGTTTGAAACCCGATATACGTCAATACCTCATTTCTCACAAACTTTGTTTATATTCAGATGTTGTGAATAGGGCTCCGATTATTGGAGCGCGATAATGATTCAAAGACAACAAAAAAAGGTAACGACCAACAACACGATAATAATTGTATGCAAATTGGCAATGGCCATCTCGGAACAATGATAACCATCGTGGGGAAATTATCACGCCAGAATGGTAACCACTTTGGTAATCATGGCAAGATAATAAAAGTGGAAATTTCAAGAAGAGGAGTTTCAATAATGATGGAAAGATAGAAACACTAGCACCCGTTTCAAAGGAAGAAGAACGATCACCGGGTCAGATATGTTTCAAATGCGGACGGGAGGGACACATCCGTCAAACTGCATACGCAACAATCCAAAGTGTGTTTTAATTGCGGAAGAAGGTCACCTAGCTCAATTTTTTTCAGATGGGTGAAGCCAAGTCCAAATTTGGGATAGTGATGCCAAAGAATGTCCCAAACAAGCCAAAGCCGTAGAGTTTAAGAGAGCATTTTTTTTTGACGAGGAACCCGAATAAAATTATCATGGGTAAGTCAATCATAAACTCTTCATGAGTCTATACCGTGTATTACATCCTGCTTCTACTCACTCTTTTATTTCACCTAGTTGTGTTCAATGTTTGAATTTTACTCAGGAGAAGTTAGATTTTGATTTATCTGTTGAAACTTCGGTTGGGAGAAACCTTCATTACATCTACTATTTATTAATCTTGTTTAATTCAAATTGACACTTTCACGCTACTTCGTCGATCTTCTCTCTTTGAAAATACTTGCCTTTGATGCAATTTTAGGATTTGATTGGTTAACTACTCAACATGCTTTTACGTAAGGTTGTTAGCTTTCATATTCCTAACCAACTCACATATGCGAATCCAAGCAACCAAACCACTAAAGTCAATCATTGTCATATCAAGTCATAAGTAAAGACCCTCGAGCCTTTCGTTGTTGACTTCACAGTTGTGTGGAATGCGTTTGAAATTTGAACTTTCCGTAGGGACGTTGTGAATAAAGGTGGCAAGTTGATAGGTATCAATGTGACGTCTATCCAAGTCTTGGATGAGAGTAATGATTTTGAATGATATTTCTATTGTTAATAAATTTCTGACGTATTCTTGAAGACTTCTTAGCTTACCCCTAGAGCGTGAAATCGAATTTTGTATTGATTCCCAAAGATAAAACCCATTTCTAAAACACTCAAATATTTTCTTTACCTAAAAACGAACGTAACATGTGCCAAAGACGTTGGCTTGAGTCATTAAAGATTACGATCATATCATTCAATACCATCGTGGAAAAGCGAACGTGGTAGGCGACGCGTTGAGTAGAAGATCGTGTCGTTTACAAGTCGCGTAATATCTGAACCCCCATGAAGATAACGAATATCTGAGTAGAATCGACTTTAATCGATAAAGTTAAAGCCGCTCAAGCTACACACCCGAAATGATGAATGTGAAGAATTAAGAAGGTTCAAGAGGCGTTATTCTAGAAGCAAGAATCGACAAAGAGAGGAAATCTCAACGCTTCGATATAATTGGCTATTTGAAATCCTCGATGAAGTAGGGCGTGGCCTATAGACTCGCTTTTACCCCAGTATATTATGCGTGTTCGAACGTTTTTTTATGTATCGATGTTACGTAAATATGTGGATGACCCGAACCACATTATTAATTTAGAACCGGACGATATATGTGACGCCCCCAAAATTAGGTATACGTCACCCATCTTGGGTCGCCACTTACATGGTACATAAATTCAAATACAAACTTAATTATACATCCGTGGTAACATACGACAATACATAAATCGAGAGTTCTAATAGAATATTGTCATTTAGACAATATCCATACTCAAGGAGTCCTCATTACATTTATTGTCACACTATTTAACGAATAGTGAGGACTACTAATGCTATCTTCGGGACCATCACTCTTTTCCCACTCTTCCCCAAATATATTTTCATTTCACGAAGAAAGCGGTGAAAGAAAGGGTGAGCTCAACTAGCCCGATGAAGAAATATTATGACTAAGATAATGCGTAATAAATTATCATTAGCCTTCAACGAGTGTTAAACCGATAAAATACAATAGACAACCAGGTTTAACTCGCAGCGGAATATCTGAATCCATTAAAAGAGTCAAGTAGAGAATAAAATCTACTATCTTTTAGGTTTTAAAAGGTTTTCATCAATTTTTTTATCATTAAGACTCGGTTTAATGAATAAACCACAATATCTAATCATCCACAGTACCACCTGGTCAAGGATTTTCATCAAATTATCAATGGTCAATTGACTATACCGAATCACCCACAGTCATAATCATACCAAAACTATCCATCAACTTGCATTACAAGCCAATGAGGACTTTTATCACATCATTTATAACAAGCCATGATTATCTTAGAATGATCCCCGGTCATAATCATACTAAGTTCATCTATGCACGTAAGCCAAAGATAACATAATATATCATGAGGATGATGACAATGACATAATAATTCAATAAAACAAGTTCAAGAATTATTTTATCCGAGAATTAGTAACGTCCAAATTGTCAACAAGATATTGTTTTGTAGAGTAAAATTCAAGAATGATCGGAAGAATATTTCCATGAAAAGATCTTCGGATGAAACGCAAATATCAAGGATATTCTACTAATTTCATGGAGTATAGAAGTCAAAGTTTTAACCAACTGGGTATAATAAAGAATGGAATAACAAAAGAAATCACCAAGTATAGGGGATTCCGCGATATCTGAGTTATTCCAACGGATTAAATAAGGATGGAATAACATAAGGATTTCACCAAGTATAGGGTATCTCTGGATATACTCTGAGTTATGTATAGGGTATACCACTTTTACAAAGTTATTCAACGTAATAATAATGAATGGAATAACAGAGGTTCTCTTCATGAATACAAACGAATAATATCCCTTACGGGTACAACAAATAATACCCCTTACTTAGTAAAAGACAATCTTTGGATATCAAAGTAGTGAAGTGCGAATACCCTTCTTCTTTCTCTCTATAGATTTTCTCTCTATAGCTTATCTCTATAATTTCTCTCTAGAGTTTCAAAGAATTCGTAAAGAAAATAATGAAGGAATGAGCTTCTATTTATAGGAAAATAGAATGCATAGTAATTAATCCATGAATCGGTCCAGATTGATTTACTTTAATCGATGGTCCATATTTAAAGCAAAATCTTTTAAATAAAATATAATATATTCTATTTGTATAAAAACATTTTTACTATGCAAACACTATGCAACACTATGCAAAACACTATATGCAAAAACACTATGCTACACTATGCATAATAAAATATAATATATTCTATTTATAGAATAACTTTAATAAAGTATTACATTTTATATAAAAGATGTTTCATTTTTATTACGTTAATAATAATGAATAAAACAAAAGCGTCATTATCGCTATAATAATTCATATTATTAATCGACAATAATGGAATCAAGCTGAGTGACTTCTCACATAAACATCGATAATCGAATCTGGTAATGCTACCATACGACCACACGCATTATTCTTTGTACTTTTACTCTGAGTAGTTCAGCGATGATCAACGGTAAAACTTCCGTCATTATTTTAATAAAATATTTTTATCGTTTTTCTCAATCCGCAATAATTACATTGTGAGGTCCACCAATGATTGGTAGTTGTATGAATATTCCACCTTCATCGAATATTCCCAGCCCAATCAATATAATATAACCACTTGTATACTTTGCAAAATTTATAAATACTACCCACAACAATAATATTATCTCAAATTCACACCATAATATTAAAATTATTTCGACAAAATTTAAATCTTTATTGATAAAATCAGGGGTCTCACAATATAGCGGATAATTTAACGTGTGAGGAGATACGTGTTAAAATCTTAGATAAGAAGGATTATATTCGACACTCAAAGGTTATACCTCAAGAGTTAGAATCAAAAGAAGTCGAAGATACCTCACCTCTTGAAAGATACCAGTATCGTCTCGTGAATTTCGAGGGCGAAATTTCATAAGGAGGGAGATTATGAGACCCTATATTTTATGAATAAATATTTAATTTTCTCAAAATATATTTTTTAATATTATGGTGTGGATTTGAGATAATGTTATAGTTGTGGGTAATATTTATAAATTTTGCAAAGTATCCAAGTTGTTGTATAATATTCGATTGGTCGGGGAATATTCTTTTGTGTGGGAATATTAAATGCAATGGCACAATCATTAATGGACCCTACAACGAAAGTATTGTCGTAGTTAGAAAATGACAAAATTATCTTTCTATAAAAAAAACACCGAGGTGTTACCGTTAAAAGCGTTAAACTACCCGGTAGTAAAAGTACGATGTCTGGCGTGGTTGCGTAGTAGCACACGGTATTGATTATTGATGCTTTACGTGAAGTCGCTCGATTTATACTCAATTATTGCTACGATAATTCTTTGCATCATATCTCTCGTATTATTGATTCAATTATTATTACGATATCATCTACATTATATGATATATTATTAAATCAATAATTGAGACAACAAAGTTATTCATATTATTAATTGCAATATTGATAATTTCTAGAAGTTACATCGATGAGAGGTTTGGTCACCTAATTACGCGCCATGATAAGGAGAAATCCTTATCGGAAAGCCCCATCTTTCACAGGAATGACACGGTTGTTAAATATTGTGAATTATAATATTAATGATGAATAAGTTCGTGTTGATTAAAGATGAATTTTATAGTTCCATTGTCTTGGACTTATTTGTGTTAGTATAATTGATGTTTCGATAGAGGTTATATTGTTCAATTGGGTATTGGGGACACTTTTAGTGTTGGAGTACTATTCACGAATTACTATTCACTTATTCATGAGTTACTATTCATGAGTTACTATTCACGAGTTAGTTACTATTCACGAGTTACTATTTATGGGATTACTATTCACCAGTAATATATATTTCTTTTCGGTCAAATCATTTTTTTGGGTACAATATTATTCCATGAGGAGATGTGATAATTTTTAGGCCGTTGGTTGAAGTTATAATAGTAAATCAATATGGATCGTTGGTTGAAGATATAATAGTAAATCAATATGGATGGTGAAAGTTATAATAGTGAAATCAATATGGATCATTTGGTTTAAAGTTTTAATAGTAAATCGGTATGGATGGATTTGCTTTAAGTTTTAATAGTAAACCAATATGGATGTCCGTTTTAAAAGTAAATCAATCTGGACCGTTCTTGAATTAGTTACCATTCAGTCCATTCTCCTATAAATAGAAGCTCATTCCTTCATTATTTCTTACGAATTCACTTTGAACTCTAGAGAGAAACTATAGAGAGAAAGAAGAAAAGTATTACGCTACTTCCTACTCCAATATCCAGCTTTCTAAGGTAGGGATATTATTTGTTGTACTCGTAAGGGGTATTCTTTCTTTCTTATTTATGAAGAGAACTTCATTATTCCATTCTTTATTATTACATTGGAATAACATGTATACTGTGGATACCATATACTTGGTGAAATTCTTTTGTTATTCCATTCTTATTATTACATTGGAATAACTTTGTTTATCTTGTATCTGCATACATGATAAAATTCTTCTAATATTCCGTTCTTTATTATTACATTGGAATATCACATGCATGCTTTACGTTACCGACCTGGTTCCATTATTTATTATTACGCATTTAATATTACATATGAAAGGTTCACGGGACACCCAGTTCCATTATTTATTATTACGTGAATATCCTATCTGCATGCGTTTAGCGGGACTTCGTTCCATTATTTATTATTACATTGGGAATAACGTTATGCATGCGATCTATCATGCATTTATGGTGAATCATTCATTATTCCATTCTTTATTATTTTGTTGAAATAACTTTTATACATGTGGATTTCCATATGCATGGTGAATGATCCTTCGTATTCATTCCTTTTTAAATTGTGGAAATGATGCATCTCGTGGTGGATTCTGGGCGGCGGCAAAAATCCATTTGCGATCTCATATTTTCTATTATACTCGGTTGGTTAAAGCTTTGGTTTCTATACTCCATGAAATTAGTGGAATATCCTTGATATTTGCGCTTCATCCAAAGATATCTTTTCACGGAAATATTCTTTTCGAGCATTCTTGAATTTTCTTGCTACAAAGCGATGTCATGTTGACAATTTGGGCGTTATTGAGTTCGGGATAAATTAACTTATAAATCTTTAAAATTTATTCTTGAACTTGTTTTAGTGAATTGTCATCATCCTCATGCTTATATTATGTTGAAAGTCATCTTTGGCTTACGTGCGTAGATGGACTTGGTATGATTATGACCGAGGATTATTCGGTATAATCATGGCCAGTAATGTGACGAATGATGTGGTAAAAGTCCTCATTGGCACCGTAGTTCATTGGTGGGCAGGTTGTTGGTATGATTATGACTAGGGATTATTCGGTATAGTCATGACCATTGATGATCACATGAATATCCTTGGTACGTGGGCGAGGATGATTCGATATTATTTATTAAAATGAGTCTCGGCGATAAAAGTGATGAAAAACCTATTAAGTCATAGAAGATAGTAGATTTTATTCTCTACTGACTCTTTTAATGGATTGTTTGTTCACCGCTGCGATTAAACTTGATGTTTATTATATTTTATCTGCTTTAACACAGTTGAAGGCTAATGATAATTTATTACGCATTATCTTAGTCATAATATTTCTTCTTTGGGCTAGTTGAGCTCACCCTTTCATTCATTATTCTCTTGAGGAAATGAAAACGTAGGCGGGGGACTAGTAGGGGAGCGAGTGATTATCGTAGATGGTGCATTAGTAGTCCTCACTATTACGTGAAATAATGTGATAATAAATGTAATGAGAACTCCATTGAGTGTGGATATTGTCTAGATGATAATATTTGTATTAAAACTCACACGACTATGTTTTGTCAGTATTTTACACATTGTTGTATAATTAAGTTGTATTTGTATTGATTACCTTGTATCTGGTGACTCTAGATGGGTGATGTATACCGCTTTGGGGCGTCACGGTTGGTATCAAAGCTTAGGGATATGATCCCTACCGGTGAGATGTGAGACAAAAACTAGGAGGGAGAGATTTGGGAATTCCTTCGCTAGTATGACCTACCTAAGTTTATTTGGTATTTAATTGGTCGGTCGAGTATATGGATAATATGTGACATGTTAATTAACCCTTGTTTTGTGGTAGTATTTAAAAATGGCATCCGAAAATGTTGGGATAAGCAATGAAGCACATGAGACCGTTGAGTCACCAACGATCAATATCGAGGATAATTTACAATAGGAAGACAATAATCCTCGGTGTAAACAATAACATCGATGAAATGATGAGCGATGGGATGTTCAGAGGCTTTATGCAATTTATGCAACATCGGTGAGAGAGACTCACATTCATAACGCAGTGGAAACAATGGCAACCCACGGTCCATCACCGCTAAGTAGTTCAAGAGTTTGGACCACCGAGTTTTTGGAAAAGCGGAAACCACTTAGGTGGAGACGTGGTTAAAGTAGATCACCAAAATATTTGATGTCTTGGGATGCTCAGGAGGAGCAAAAGGTTCTCTTTGCCACCTTTATGTTTAAGTGAAGAAGCAGATTATTGGTGGGAATCTATAAAAGCGTACCCGACTGAAGCACTTAAGATGTCTTGGGAGAAGTTCGAAGAGTCATTCAACGACAAGTACTTTCCCAAAGTATTAAATCACATGTAGGAGGTGGAGTTTATCAAGTTGGAACAAAACAATATGATCGTGTCGCGATGATGAGAGCTAAGTTTGCCAAGTTATCCCGATTTGCATCCCATTTGGTCGATAATGAGGAGCGAATGACGAATGTTTCTAAGAGGTTTGAAACTTCGATATACGTCGATACCTCATTTCTCACAAACTTTGTTTATATTCGGATGTTGTGAATAGGCTCGATTATTGGAATGCGATAATGATTCAAATCAACCAAAAGGTAACGACCAACAACACGATAATAATCGTCACGGTGTAATTGGCAGCAGCCATCTAACAATGATAACCATCGTGGGGAAATTATCACGCCAAGAATGGTAACCACTTTGGTGGTAATCATGGCGAAGATAATAGAAGTCGAAATTTCAAGAAGTGAAGGTTCAATAATGATGGAAAGGCAATGACACAAAGCACCCATTTCAAAGGAAGAAAGAACGACCACCCGGTCAGATGTTTCAAATCTTGGAGGGAGGGACACATCCGTCCAAACTGCGTACCTGACAATCCAAAGCGTGTTTTAATTGTGGAAGAGAAGGTCACCTAGCTAGATTTTTTAGGTATAGTGAAGTATAGTCCAAATTGGATAGTGATGCCAAAGAATGTCCCGAAAGCCAAAGGCCGGTACTTTAAGAGAGAGCATTTTTTTTTTTGACGAGAACACGAATAAAATTATCACGGGTAAGTCAATCATTAACTCTTCTTGAAGTCTATACCGTGTTGAATCTGGGGTTCTACTCACTCTTTTATTTCACCTAGTTGTGTTCAATGTTTGAATTTTACTCCGGAGAAGTTAGATTTTGATTTATCTGTTGAAACTTCGGTTGGGAGAAACCTTCGCTAAATCTACTATTTTAAATCTTGTTTAATTCAAATCGACACTTTCACGTTACTGTTGATCTTATCTCTTGAAAATACTTGCCTTTGATGCGAGTTTAGGAATCCATTGGTTAACTACTCATCATGCTTTTAAATAAGGTTGTTAGCTTTCATATTCTTAACCAACTTTGTTATGCGAATCCAAGCAACCAAACCACTAATGTCAATCATCGTCATATCAAGTCATAAGTAAAGAGCCTCGAGCCTTTCGTTGTTGACTTCGTTGTGTGGAATGCAATCGCTTCCAGAACTTTTCGTAGGGGACGTTGTGAATAAAGGTGGCAAGTTGATAGGTATCAATGTGACGTGCTATCCAAGTATTGGATGAGAGTCGCGATTTTGAATGATATTTCTATTGTTAATAAATTTCACGATGTATTCTTGAAGACTTCTTAGCCTATCCTAGGCGTGAAATTGAATTTTGTATTGACCCCGATCTGAAAATCCATTTCTAAAACCCTCAAATATTTTCTTCACTTAAAAGCGAACATAACATGTGCCAAAGACGTTGGCTTGAAATTTTGAAGATTACGATCATATCATTCAATACCATCGTGGAAAAATGAGCGTGGTAGGCGTAGCGTTGAGTAGATGATCGTATCGTTTACAAGTGCGAATATATCTGAACCCCCATGAAGATAACGAATATCTGAGTAGAATCGACTTTAATCGATAAAGTTAAAGTCGCTCGAAGCTACACACCTTGAGGTGATGAATGTGAAGAATTAAGAAGGTTCAAGAGGCGTTATTCTAGAAGCAAGAATCGACGAAGAGAGGAAATCTCAACCCTCGATATAATTGGCCCATTTGAAATCATCGATGAAGTAGGAACCGTGCTATAGACTCATTTTACCTCCAAGTATGTTGCGTGTTCAGAATGTTTTTTACGTATCGATGTTACGTAAATATGTGGACGACTGAACCACATTATTAATTTAGAACCCGGACGAGATAGCGGATGATTTAACGTGTATGAGGAGATACGTGTTAAAATCTTGGATAAGAAGGATTATATTCGACACTCAAAAGGTTATACCTCAAGAGTTAGAATCTGAAATGAAGTCAAGATACCCTCACCTCTTGAAAGATACGAGTACATACGTAAATTTCGAGGCGAAATTTCATAAGGAGGGAGATTATGAGACCCAGATTTTATGAATAAATATTTAATTTTCTCGAAATATATTTTTGAATATTATGGTGTGGATTTGAGATAATGTTATAGTTGTGGGTAATATTTATAAATTTTGCAAAGTATACAAGTTGTTGTATAATATTAGATTGGTCGGGGAATATTCTTTTTTGTGGGGAATATTAAATGCGACGACACAATCATTAATGGACCCTATGAATCTGAAGTATTATTGGTCGTAGTTAGAAAATCCGACAAAATTTTCTTTCTATAAAAAATAACGGCGGAGGTGTTACGATTAAAAGCTGTTGAACTACTTTCAGTAGTAAAAAGTACGATGTACTGGCGTGGTTGCATAGTAGCACATGGGTATTGATTATTGATGCTTACGTGAGAAGTCACTCATTATACTCAATTATTGCTACGATGAATTCTTGCATCATATCTCTCATATTATTGATTCAATTATTATTATAAGTATCATCTCGCATTATATGATATATTATTAAATCAATAATTGAGACGACAAAAGTTATTCATATTATTAATTGCAATATTGACAATGTCAAAGTTACATCGAGGAGAGGTTTGGTCACCTAATTGAAAGTGCCAATAAGGAGAAATCTTTATCGAAAAGCCCTCTCTTTCACAGGAACGACACGGTTGTTAAATATTGTGAATTATAATATTAATGATGAATAAGTTCGTGTTGATTAAAAAGATGAATTTTATAGTTCCATTGTCTTGGACTTATTTGTGTTAGTATAATTGATGTCCGGAGGTTATATTGTTCAATTGGGTATTCAAGACACTTTTAGGTGGCGCCCCCAAAATAGGTATACATCATCTATTCCGAATTGCCAAATACATGAGTGCGAATACAAATACAACTTAATTATACAACCGTAGCCGTGCAAAGTGCGACAAAACATAAGCTATGAGTTTTAATACAAATATTGTCGCCTGCAGACAATAGACAAACTCAAATTCAATATTATTACATTTATTTTCCCACTATTTCCTTTGAATAGTGAGGACTACTAATGCTATCATCTCGTCCAATTCACTCCGGTTTCCCATTAGTCCCTACTATGTTCTCATTTCTGAAGAGAACAATGAAAGTAAAAGGTGAGCTCAACTAGCCCGATGGAAATATTATGACTAAGATAATGCGGAATATATTATCGTTAGACTTCAATGGTGTTAAATTGATATAATATAACAACCATCAAGTTTATATGCACGTGAACAAGCAATCCATTAAAAGAGTCAAGTAGAAATAAAATCTACTATCTTTTATGATTTAAAGGTTTTTCATCACTTTTATCATTTGGGACTCGACAATAAATAATCCACATCATCGAATCACTCCTGCACTACTGACGAGGATATTCTTTAGTATCACGACCACAATTATCCATGCACTACGGGCCAAGAATATTTGTGTATTCATTAATGGTCATGATCATGCCAACAAGCGTCCATCAATGCACTTCACGGACCAATAAGGACTTTTACCACATCATTTATAACATTACGGTCATGATTACACCGAATAATCCACAGTCATAATCATACCAAGTCCATCTATGCACTACATGCCACATATGACTTTCAAAAAAATATAAACATGAGGATGATGACAATGATATAAGAATTCAATAAAACAAGTTCAAGAATTATATTATCCGAGAATCAATAACGTCCAAATTGTCGACATGATCTTGCTTTGTGGAGTAAAATTTAAGAATGCTCGAAGAATATTTCAATGAAAAGATACTAGATGAAGCGCAAATATCAAGGTTATCCCACTAATTTCATGGAGTATAGAAGTCAAAACTTTAACCAATTTGAGTATAACAAGGAATAGAATAACAAAAAGAAATCACCGGTCTGCGAATAGACCACACATACGAGTTATTCCAATAGAATAATAAATAATCGAAATCGGTCCATGCGAAAGCATGCAGACATGATGTTTCCAACAGAATGATAAATAATGGAACCAGTGTCCGGCGTGAAACGCCAAACGGGATGTTCAATGAATAATTAAGAATGGAATAACAAAAGAATTTCACCAAGTATAGGGTAGCTTGGCATTATCTGAGTTATTCAATAGAATAATAAAGAATGGAATAAAAGAAGTTCTCTTCATGGATAAGAAAGAAATAATACTCCCTACCTTGGAAAAAAGCGGATCTTTGGAATAGTGAGGTAGCGAGACTTCTCTTCTTCTCTCTCTTTAATTTCTCTCTATAATAATCGCTCTAAAGCTTTTGTGAATTGGTGAGAAATGAAGGAAGAATAATCTTCTATTTATAGGAAAATATATTTTCGATAATTGCACGCGTTTTGGGGCTCAAAAAATTACAGGATCAATACCTCCAACTTTTCTTTCATTTTTAATTTAGTCCTGCAAATATTATCAAACTTACCACCTCCCTAATAGTAAATAATGGGAATCAATAGTTCAATCATGTGAATCAATAATATAATCATGTGAAAAATACGAATTACGGATATAGTACCTCCATCTATACCTCCATTTTAAACTTAGTCATGCAAGTATTATCAATCTTTTGCACTAACTCCCTAATAGTAAATAATGTGATTCAATAGTACACACATGTGAACAAATAGTTATATAAGCATGTGAATTAGTAGCAATTAATTGCTCATTTATCCGATAAATTACGATTTATCAATATAACCCCTAGACATCAATTATCATCGGAATAGATGTGGATTTTCACTAACACTAATAATCTCAACACAATGGAACTATCAAAATTCATTTTAATCAACACACTTATTCATCATTAATATTATAACTCACAATATTTAACAACGAATTCGTTCCCGAGGAAAGAGGGGCTTTCAGATAAGGATTTCTCCTTATTAGGCGCATTTATTGATTAGGTGACCAAACCTCTCCTTGTGAACTTCTACATTATCGATATTGCAAATAATAATATGAATAACTTCTTATGCGTCTCAATTATTGATTTAATAATATAAAATATTATGTCAATGATCTTTGTAACAATAATAGAATCAATAATATGAGATATGATGCAACAATTATTGTAGCAATAATTGAGTATAAGCGAGTCACTTCTCACGTAAACATCAATAATCAATACTGCAGTGTACTTCTTATGCAACCACGCGTATTCTTGTACTTTTAACACCGGGTGTTTCGATTAGTTAAAAACTTCCGCTGTTATTTTCGTAAAAATATTTTTGTCGTTTTCTCAATCCGATAATAATTCCGTTGTGGGGGTCCACCAATGATTGTCTTTGTTATGCGAATATTCCCAGGCCAATCGAATATTTTATAACAACTTGCGTATTTTGCAAAATTTGTAAATATTACACACAACTATAACATAATATCAAATCCACACCATAATATTCAAAAATATATTTTGAGAAAATTTAATCTTTATTCAAAAGTTGGGGTATCGTCACCCATCTTGGGTTGCCACTTACATGGTACATGAATTCAAATCTGACTTAATAATACAAGCGTGTAGGTATGCAATACGAAAAAACATAAAATTGTGAGTTTGAATACAAATATTGTCTACTAGAGATTATACAAACTCAAAAGGAGTCCTCATTACAATTATTATCACACTATTTCACAAAATAGTGAGGGACTACTAATGCTATCATCCGGTCCAGTCACTCCGTTCCCCGACTAGTCCCTGCTATGTTCTCATTTCTGAAGAGAACAATAAAAGTAAAAGGTGAACTCAACTAGCCCGATGGGAAATATTATGACTAAGATAATGCGAGAATATATTATCGTTAGCCTTCAACCGATGTTAAAAAGCGATACAATATAACAACCATCAAGTTTAAGCTGCGGTAGAATAAGCGATCCATTAAAAGAGTCAGTAGAGAATAAAATCTACTATCTTTTATGATTTAAAGGTTTTCATCACTTTTATCGGCGGGACTCGACTTAATAAATAATCCACATCATCGAATCACTCCTACACTCTGACGAGGATATTCTTTAGTATCACGACCACAATTATCCATGCACTACGGGCCAAGAATATTTGTGTATTCATTAATGGTCATGATCATGCCAACAACCGTCCATCAATGCACTACGGGCCAATGAGGACTTTCTCCACATCATTTGTAACATTACGGTCATGATTACAAGAATAATCCACAGTCATAATCATACCAAGTCCATCTATGCACTATAGGCCACAGATGACTTTCAACAAAATATAAACATGAGGATGATGACAATGATATAAGAATTGAATAAAACAAGTTCAAGAATTAATTTATCCGAGGAACTAATAATGTCTAAATTATCGACATGATCTTTGCTTTGTAGAGTAAAATTTAAGAATGCTCGAGAAGAATATTTTCATGAAAATATCTTTGGATGAAGCGCAAATATCAAGGATATTCCACTAATTTCATGGAGTATAGAAGTCGAAACTTTAACCAACCGAGTATAATAAGGAATGGAATAACAAAAGAAATCACCGGGCATCGATAGGCCTTGACAGCGAGTTATTCCAACGAATAATAAATAACGGAATCAAGTCCGGCGTAAAAGCATACGAGATAGGATATTCAACATAATAATAAAAAGGCGGAATCGGTCGGGTAAAAAATGCATAGACGAGGATATTCCAATGAGAATAATAAAGATGCGAAATCAAGTCGGCGTAAAACGCATGAGACATGATATTCAACAGAATAATAAAAAGGCGGAATCGAGGTCGTAACGAGCCTTATGAGCGAGGATATTCAATAGAATAATAAAAAGCGGAACCGGTCGGCGTAGAAACGCATGCAGCGGGATGTTCTAACAAAATGATAAAGAATGGAACAACGAGAAGAATTTCACCAAGTATAGGGTAGCCAGCGTATCTGAGTTATTCCAATGAGAATAATAAGAATGGAATAAAAAAGTTCTCTTCATGATAAGAAAGAAATAATACTCCCTACGAAATAATATTCCCTACCTTGGAAAAAAAGCTGGATCTTTGGAATAGTGAGGTAGCGAGATTTCTCTTCTTCTTTCTCTCTATAATTTCTCTCTATAATAATCGCTCTAAAGCTTTTGTGAATTGGTGAGAAATGAAAGAAGAATGAGCTTCTATTTATAGGAAAATATAGTTTCGATAATTGCACGTTTTGGGGCTCAAAATTACATCTGATACCTCCAACTTTTCTTTCATTTTTAATTTAGTCCTGCAAGTATTATCAATCTTTCACCAACTCCCCTAATAGTAAATAATGTGAATCAATAGTTCAATTATGTGATCAATAGTATAATCATGTGAAAATACGAATTACGATATAGTACCTCCATACATACCTCCATTTTTAACTTAGTCATGCACAAGTATTATCAATCTTGCACCAACTCCCCTAATAGTAAATAATGTGATTCAATAGTACACATATGTGAACAAATAGTTATATAAGCATGTGAATTAGTAGCAAATTAATTGCTCATTTATCAGATAAATTACCCGATTTATCAATATAACCCCTGACATCAATTATCATCGGAATAAATGTCGATTTTTCACTAACACAAACAATTCCAACATAATGAAACTATTTTTATCAAAAATATAAATTTTGAAATTTCAAGTTTGACTTTTCCCAAAAAAAGTCAATTTGTTGACTTTGACGAAATAGTGAATCTCGGAAAATTTTGTGTTTATAAACTATTTTTACTAATTTCGTCATTAGGACTCAAATATCACGTCCGCGTCTCCAAATTCAACTCCGAACAACATTCATCATTAATATTATAACTCACAATATTTATCGACCAATCGTTCCCGGAAGAGGGGGCTTTCGATAAGGATTTCTCCTTATTGGTAGCGCGATTAGGTGACCAAACCTCTCATTGTGAAACTTCTAGACATTGTAAATATTGAAATTTATAATATGAATAACTTTGTCGTCTCAAATTGATTTAATAAAAAACATTTTATGCGAGATGATCTTTGTGACAATAATTGAATCAATAATATGATAGATATGATCACGGCAATTCTTATAGCAATAATTGAGTATATTGAGTGACTTCTCACGTAAGCATCAATAATCAATCTGGTGTGCTACTACTATCAACCACGCGTATTCTTGAACTTTAACTCTAGGTGTTTCAACGATTAACGGTAAAACTTCCGCCGTTATTTTCATAAAATATTTTTGTCGTTTTCTCGATCCAACCAATAATTACATTGTGGGGGTCCACCAATGATTTTTTGGTTTATGCGAATATTCCATGTTAAAAGCGAATATTCCCAACCAATCGAATATTATATAACAACTTGCGTACTTTGCAAAATTTGTAAATATTACCCACACTATAACATTATATCAAATCCACACCATAATATTCAAAAATATATATTTAGAGAAAATTTAATCTTTATTCAAAAAGTTGGGGTCTTACAACCTCCCCTTCTTATGAAATTTAGTCCTCGAAATTAGGGTGCGTACTGGTATGTCGAAGAGGTGAGGATACTTTGATTTCATTTGATTCTAACTCCCGGTCATTTCCTCGACATCGTGGTTTCTCCATTAAAACTTTGACTTGAGGTATAACCTTGGAAGCGTAGAATATGTTCCTTCTTATCCATGATTTTAACGGAAACCTCTTCATACGTTAAATCTTCCTCTATTTCGTCAGGTTCTAACTTCAATAATGTGGTTGGGTCTTTCACATATTTACGTAACATGGATATGTGAAAAGCGTTATGAACACGAGACATACTTAAGCGATAACTTGAAGTCTATAGGCCCACAGTTCCTACTCGATCGAGGATTAAAAATGGGCGATGAATTGAGGATTGAGCTTTCCTCTCTTTCCAAATCTTGTAACTCCTTTCCATGGAGCGACACGTAACAACACATGATCTCGATATCGAATTCTCGTCCTTTCGATGAAGATCGGCATAACTCTTTTATCGATCTTGTGAGGTTTTTATCGTTGTCGGATCATTTGAATCTTTTAAAGTAGTTATACGTACCAACTCTGGTCCCAACAACGTTGCTTCACCCACCTCATCCCAACATCTTTGGAGAAGCGACACTTTCTTCCATCTGGCGCCTCGAATGGAGCCATGCCAATACTTGCTTGATAAGCTGTTGTTGTAGGAAAACTCCATGATGGTAAGAACTTGTCCCAACTTCCTTGAAGTCGAGGACCACAGTCTTAATAGATCTTTAAGAGTTTGAATCGTCCTCTCCATTGCCCGTCCGTTTTGAGGATGATATCTTGAGAGCTAAATCATAAATCCGTGCCCATAGCTTTTTGCAAACTAACCCAAAATCTTGAAGTGAATCTTGGGTCTCGATCGAAACTATGGATCTTGGCATACCATGCAATCTTACAACCTCGTTTATGTATATCTGAGCAAGGCGTTCAAGTTTATAAGTTTCTCGTATCGGTAAGAATTGAAGCGGAGACTTGGTCAATCTATCAACAATGACCCAAATCGCATCTATGCCTTGAGAAACTTTGGGAAGGCCGGTAACAAAATCCATGGTAATGTGCTCCCACTTCCATTACGGAATTTCAAGTGGTTGCAATGGACCTTTTGGTACTTGATGCTCGCTTTAACTTCGTTGACAAATTAGACACCTTGAGATAAATAAGCGCTATCTCTCTCTTCATATTGCTCCACCAAAATGTATGTCCGAAGATCACGATACATTTGGTACTCCCGAGATGGATTACAAAGCGGTGTGTTGTGCGCCTCCATCATGATTTTATACTTTAAATCGAGGTTAGTTAGGAACACAAAAGTCTGGAGTTGACTCAAAGTATTCATTCTTCATCTATTCTTTCTTCCTAAGCATAACACCTTCTTGCACTTTTTTCCTCATTTGCATCAGCTCTAGATGCATAACTTGAGCAACTTTAACTTTATCAATTAAAGTCGGTTCTACTCGTATATATTCGCCATCATCACATGGGTCCCTAGAGTCTTTAACTCTATCTCCATCCTTTGCAAGTCATACTGAAAATGGGCCTTTTGTTTGATAATATTACACTTTTCGTACCGCGTATGATCTTCTACTCAATGTATCACTACCACGTTAAACTTTTCGGGGATGGTATTGGATGGTATGATCATAATCTTTCAATAGTTCAAGCCAGCGTCGTTGTCGCATGTTGAGTTCCTTTTGAGTGAAGAAATATTTGAGGCTTTTATGATCAAGTAAAGATCTCCACTTTCTCCCCATACAAGTAATGCCTCCAAATTTTAAGTCTTGAAGAAGACAATTTTATGAACTCTAGATCATGAGTAGGATAATTCCTCTCATATTCTTTGAGTTATCTTGAGGCATAGGCTATGACTTTCCCATGTTGCATGAAAACACATCCTAACCCTTTGCTAGAAACATCATTGTAGATGACAAATCCTCCGAACCGGATGGTATTGTCCAAGCAGTCTTTGAAATGAGTCTCCTTTTGAGTTCTTGAAAACTCTTCTCACATTCCTCGCTCCAACCAAACTTTGTATCTTTACGAGTCAAATTTGAGTTAATGGAGTAGCGATTAGAAAAATCCTTCCACGAATCTCCGATAATAACCGGCTAAACCAAGAAAGCTACGTGCTTGATCACTATTTTGGGTTGCTCCCGACTTTGAATAGCTTTAATCTTTCTTGGGTCAACAAATATTCCATGACTTGATACTCGTGCCCAAGGAATGCTACTTCCTCAAGCGAACTTCGCATTTCTTTAACTTGGCATAAAGCTTATATTCACGAAGCTTTTGGAGTGTCGACCTCAAGTGTTGCTCATGATGATCTTCACGGCTTTTGGAATAAATAAGGATGTCATCAATAAAAGCGACCATGAAGTGATCCAAATATTCCTTGAATACTCGGTTCATCATATCCATGAAAGCGGCGGGGCATTAGTCGATCAAAAGACATGACTAAGAATTCATAATGCCCGTCTGGGGAGTTACGAAGGTAGTCTTTGGAATATCCTCGGTTTAACCTTCGGTGATGATATCCGAGCGAAGATCGATCTTTGAAAAAATTGTGCTCCTTGTAATTGATCAAACAGTCATCAATACGTGGCAATGGGTACCTATTTTTGATGGTGACATGATTCAACTCTCGATAATCAATACAAAGTCGCATACTCCCATCTTTCTTCTTCACGAATAGAAACAGGGAGCACCCCGAGGAGGCGTCTTAGGACAAATGAAACCAATGTCTAACAATTCACTGCAATTGGGTCTTTAACTCCACGAAGTTCAATAGGAGCCATTCGATATGGGACTTTGGAAATGGGTTTTGTCTTAGGGTTCAAGTCGATACAAAATTAAACTTCACGCTTTCTGAGGTAGGCTAGAAAGTTCTTGAAGGAATACGTCGGAAATTTATTAACAATAGAAATATCCTTCAAATTTGGCGTATTTTGTTTTAAATCCGTGACATGAGCTAAGAAAGCTTGACATCCATTTTTTCAATAAGCGAATAGCTTTATGGCTTGAGATGGCCGTGATTGATTTTAATGGTTTGGTCGTTTGAATTAGCATAATAGGTTTATTAGGAATATGAAAGCTAACAACCTTACGAAAACAATCAATTTTAGCATGATGAGTAGTTAACCAATCAATCCCTAGAATCACGTCAAATGCAAGTATTTTTAAGGAGATAAGATCGGCGAGTAACGTGCGATTCTGGAATTTGAATCAAATAAGACTTATAAGCGAGTGGATGTAATGAAGGTTTCTCTAATGGAGTTTCAACGAGATAAATCAAAGTCTAATTTCTCTGAGTCAAATTTAATCGTTGGCGCAAAGTAGGAGAAATAAAAGAATGGGTAGAACAGAATTATCAAATAAGTTATAGACTTCACTAGAGTTTATGATAAGCTTACCCGTGATGACCTCGTTAGGGTTCCTTGCTTTACGGGAGGTCACAACAAAGCGCTCTCCCTTGCACTCTGGCTTTGACTTTTACGGGGGGCCTTTGGTGCCTCCATCCTAGTTGAACTTGTCTTTGGTGAACAACAAAATTGGGCTAGGTGACCTTTTTTCCACAATTATAACACGCTTTGGATGGCATTCATGCGCGATTTGGACTAATATGTCCCTCCCTCGCATTTGAAGCATATGATAGGTGGTCGTTCTCCTTCCTTAACCACGGTTCTTTGGTCTTTGACGTCTTTCCATCATTGTTGAATCTCCTTTTCTTGAAATGTCCATTTTTATTGTCTTGGCCATGATTACCACCAAAAGTGGTTACCATTTTTGGCATGTTGATTCCTCTACGTTTGTTGTCCTTTGTTTTAGATGGTATTACCCTTTGGTATTTTCATTCTTTTTTTGCTTTCCCTTGGTTGCGTTGACTCGTTACTGCGCTCCATAAGCGAGCCCTATTTACAACATCTCGAGTACAAACCACGGTTTATGAGAAATTAGATATTGATGTATCTGGGTTTCAAACCTCTTAAAAACATTCGTCATTCGCTCCTCATTATCGACCAAATGGGATGCAAACCGGATAACTCCACAAATTTAGCCTCGTATTGCGACACGGTCGTATTGTTTTTTTTTCGACTTGATAAACTCCACCTCCTTCATGTGACGAATACTTTCGGAAAAGTACTTGTCGTTGAATAGCTCTTGGAACTTCTCCCAAGACACATCTTGAGTGCGTCAAAGTGGGTACGTTTCTGATTCCCACCGATGTTTGATTCTTCACGTAACATGAAGGTGGCGAAGGGAACCTTTTGCTCCTCGGAGCATCACATCAAAATATCTTGGTGATCTGCTTTATCCATGCTTCACCTTAAGTGGTTTTGGCTCTCCAATAAACTCACGGTGGTCCCGGCTCCTTGAATCTGTTTAGCGGTGGCCGTCCAGAGAGTTCGATGTTTCCACCTACATTTTGGACGGGAGCCGCTCTCGCTTTGATGTTGCATGAATTGCATGAAGCCTCGGAACATTCCATCGTTCATCATTTAGTTAGGTGTTGTTGTTTGCATGAGGATTGTCGCCTTCACGATGCACATTGTCACAGTTATTGATGCATGGAGACTCAGCGGTCTCTGTGCTCCATTGATGTTCTCAACATTCTCGGATGCCATTTTCAAATAATGCCACAAAGCAAGGGTTAATTGACATGCGACATATTATCCATATACTCGACCAACCAATTAAATACCAAATAAACTTAGGTAGGTCATACTAGCGAAGGATTCCCGTCTCTCCCCTCCTAGTTCTAGTCTCACATCTTAGCCGGGGATCATATCCTAAGCTTTGATACCAAACTTGTGGCGCCCCCAAAATTAGGTATCGTCACCCATCTTTGGTAAATCACTTACATGGTACATGAATTGAAATACAACGTAATAATCTGTTTATGTCGTGTACAATCGACAAAAACATAAAGCGTGAGTTTGAATACAAATATTGTCTACTAGATATTATACAAACTCAAAAGGAGTCCTCATTACAATTATTATCACACTATTTCACGAAATAGTGAGGACTACTAATCTTATCATCCGGTTTGTCACTCCGTTCCCCGACTAGTCCTGCTTCGTTCTCATTTCTGAAGAGAACAATAAAAGTAAAAGGGTGAGCTCAACTAGCCCGATGGGAAATATTATGACTAAGATAATGAGAATATATTATCGTTAGCCTTGACATTGTTTAAGCGATACAATATAACAACATCAAGTTTAAGCTGCGGCGGAACAAGCAATCCATTAAAAGAGTCAAGTAGAGAATAAAATCTACTATCTTTTATGATTTAAAGGTTTTCATCACTTTTATCATTTGGGACTCGACAATAAATAATCCACATCATCGAATCACCCCCACACTTTTCGACCAGGATATTCTTTAGTATCACGACCACAATTATCCATACTACGGGCCAAGAATATTTGTGTATTCATTAATGGTCATGATCATGCCAACAAGCGTCCATCAATGCACTACACAGGCCAATGAGGACTTTCTCCACATCATTTGTAACATTACGGTCATGATTACACAGAATAATCCACAGTCATAATCATACCAAGTCCATCATGCACTTTATAGGCCACAGATGACTTTTAACAAAATATAAACATGAGGATGATGACAATGATATAAGAATTCAATAAAACAAGTTCAAGAATTAATTTATCTAGGAACTAATAACGTCCAAATTGTTAACATGATCTTTGCTTTGTAGAGTAAAATTCAAGAATGCTCAAAAGAATATTTTCATGAAATGATCTTGGATGAAGCGCAAATATCGAGGATATTCCACTAATTTCATGGAGTATAGAAGTCAAAACTTTAACCAATTTGAGTATAATAAGGAATGGAATAACAAAAGAAATCACCGGGCATGCGATAGGCCGCAACAGCGGAGTTATTCAACGAGAATAATAAATAACGGAATCGGTCCTGCGTAAAATGCACAAACAGGATATTCAATAGAATAATAAAGATGGAATCCCGGGCTCGGCGTAGAGAATACAAAACAGGATGTTCCAAGGAATGATAAAGAATGGAACAACGTAAGAATTTCACCAAGTATAGGGTAGCTCAGCGTATCTGAGTTATTCAACGAATAATAATAAGAATGGAATAACGGAAGTTCTCTTCATAGATAAGAAAGAAATAATACTCTCTTCACTGAAACAAATAATAATATTCCTACCTTGGAAAAAAAGCTGGATCTTTGGAATAGTGAGGTAGCGAGATTCTCTCTTCATCTTTCTCTCTATAATAATCGCTCTAAAGCTTTTTTGAATTGGTGAGAAATGAAGGAAAAATAAGCTTCTATTTATAGGAAAATATAGTTTCGATAATTGCACATTTTGGGGCTCGAAAAATTACAATCTGATACCTCAACACTTTTCTTTCATTTTTAATTTAGTCCTGCAAGTATTATCAATCTTGCACCTCCCCTAATAGTAAATAATTTGAATCAATAGTTCAATTATGTGAATCAATAGTATAATCATGTGAAAAATACGAATTACGGTATAGTACCTTCATCTATACCTCCATTTTTAACTTAGTCGTGCAAGTATTATCAATCTTGCACCAACTCCCCTAATAGTAAATAATGTGATTCAATAGTACACATATGTGAACAAATAGTTATATAAGCATGTGAATTAGTAGCAATTAATTGCTCATTTATCCGATAAATTACAGGTTTATCAATATAACCCCTAGACATCAATTATCATCGGAATAAATGTCGATTTTCACTAACATAAACAATTCCAACATAATGAAACTATTTCTATCAAAAATATAAATTTTGAAATTTTGAAGTTTGACTTTTCCGAAAAAAGTCAATCGTTGACTTTTTGACCAAATAGTGAATCCGGAAAATTTTGTGTTTATAGACTATTTTTACTAATTTAAATCATTCAGGACTCAAATATCATGTCGCGTCTCCAAATTCAACTCTAATTTTACAACATTCATCATTAATATTATAACTCACAATATTTATCAACGAGGTTGTTCCCGGGAAGAGGGGACTTTCGATAAGGATTTCTCCTACTATTGGCAGCGCAATTAGGTGACCAAACCTCTCATTGATGAACTTCTAGACATTGTAAATATTGAAATTTATAATATGAATAACTTTGTCGTCTCAAGAATTGATTTAATAAAAAACATTTTATCACGCGGATGATCTTGTGACAATAATTGAATCGATAATATGATAGATATGATGCGTGAATTCTTATAGCAATAATTGAGTATAAGCGAGTGACTTCTCACGTAAGCATCAATAATCAATCTGGTGTGCTACTATCGACCAACAGCGTATTATTGTACTTTTACTACCGGAGTAGTTTAACGAGTTAACGACAAAACTTCCGCCGTTATTTTCATAAAGTATTTTTGTTGTTTTCTCGATCAAAATGATAATTACATTGTGGGGGTCCACCAATGATTGTGCTTGGTTGTATGCGAATATTCCTGTTAAAATGAATATTCCCAGCCAATCGAATATTATATAACAACTTAACGTACTTTGCAAAATTTGTAAATATTATCCACAACTATAACATTATATCAAATCCACACCATAATATTCAAAAATATATTTTAGAAAATTTAATCTTTATTCACAAAGTTGGGGTCTTACAACTAATGTAACAACCTTTGCTTCATTCCCACACATAGGATTACTTATCCCTTGTTTAGTTTTCTACTTACCTTGGTCCTTCATAAATCTATATTTATGAGAACCACAATACCGTATCCAATACTTAAGTAGAATCTTGACTTGAAGAAAATTTATTTCAATCATGAACAAAGCGTATTTGTGCAGAAACTTCACTAAGCTTCTTCGGTTAGACTCTACAAGATGCTTCTCAAAGTCTCCTTTCCAAAGGTCACGGCTTATTGTAGTGGAACCAAACTTCTTTGCTATCCTTATTTGTTTTGTTTTATTATCCTTTATTTTTGCCTTTCTATTTACCTTCTATGAATCGTTCTTCTTTTAGAAGATCCTTTGGCCCCTACCAAAGAAGACTTGGTCTATCTTGGTTGAAAAGTGACTCTCAACATTTTTTAGCATGTTAAGCAAATCAATAAGGTGATATCTAGCTTGTTTATATGAAAAATTCACAACAATTATGGGAAAGAGTTCTGGAGTGAATACAAGATAAAATCTTGGCTCAACTCTCCAGCCATTACAAAACCAAATTTGTCTAATTGTTCAATTAAATTGATCATCTTTAGGACATGTATGCATCTTGTAGTGCCTTGGTCATTTTAGATCGGAAGAGCTCTTTAGATATCGATATCTATCAGTCCTACTTTCCTCACCATCAACTACTTAATGTCTTTGGAATATAATAGGAGCATCCATAGTTATATGCTAACGGCTGAAGCTTGTTACTCATGGATCACGAGCATGATGCGATTAAGCCAATCAGTGCATCATCTTGCCACTTTCTAAAAAGTAGAAAACTCTTCCTCGGAGGCATTATGCGTAACCATTGCGAGGATAGAAGTATGATAAGTAGGTTTTATACCTACTTATTGATTACCAACTCAACGTAATTTTCTCAACTCAAGTACTTTAGGTATGTTTTATTTGTTTTTTTGTGTTTGTTTTGCGATTGTGCATAGTTGGAACTCTTAAGGCATGAAAATAGCATGGTGAAGGCATGACAAGGTATAGAAATGGCATAGTGGCAAGCAATGGCTAGGATGGAGGAAGTAGATGAGTTCAAGCGGTGAGGAGGAGGAAGATTAGAAAGGCTTTGATGTCGCTAAATAAAGAAGTAAGAAGTGAAGAAAAGAAGAAGAAAGCAAGTAGCAATCAACAACAATCCATTAGCAACAAAGAAGAAGCTAGCAAAATACAACATCGGCAAAAGAAATGCGATCGCTTCGCCATAAGGCTGAACACAGTGTGCCCCCTTGAGAAGAATAATATCGAAGCGAGACAAGGCAATGGCCCGCTCCCAATTTGCAAAGGGACCTTGCAGCACGCCTGTACTGCAAGCACTCTCGACAACAAAGCACATGTAGCTTGTCCGCGCCCAATTACCTTTGTGATACCCATGACGCTACATGATGCACACTTTGTTTTAAAATGTTGACTTGCTATTTTGTAATTCGGAGCGTGTTTGCTATATTGAGATATATTTGTTGGTTTGAAAAGACATATCATTAAGAAATTATTATTACTATTATTAGGGTTTAATATTCTAAAGAGATTCCATAGCCTTTCTCTACTATTTTTGGGCTTCTCTCTCTAGATTGATCGATTTTAAAGATCGGGTTTTAATATTGTTGATGAATGTGGACTGAACTAGCTTGGAATCAACTTTGAAGCGGGGTTTATCTGATTTGATTCTCATTTTCCGTATATCTCTTGCTTTCATTTCTTATTTCAATGCTTGGTTTTAATCCCATAATGGTCACATTGATTCGAAATGAACTAACTTCCATTATGGGATTCTAATGGAGTTTAATGTGTAGTCCATATTTGTATGCCCCAACTGTGATGCTTGTATGTTTAATATTGGATTTCTGACATGGTTGTGCTAAAACATTGAATGCTTGATCACCATTCACCCTAATTACTTGTATGGAATTGGAAAAGGAAGTATAAGTACATATTAGACCATGTTGGCATATGTTCATGAGACTTATTTGTGTTAAGTTTTGTGATTTGTGACCCGGATAGGCATATATCGGTTCACCATGTTTAATCATTGTGAGAGCTTGTGCTTAAATCATTATTTCTTTTAATTCACATAGACATATAGTGGGTTAGATAATTTTGATGATTATATGAATTCTATCATTTGTGGATTTTGTGTGAATTGGACATAGTACATCGAAAGATAACCATGTTTCACTTTTGTGCTCTAGATTAGTCATCCATATTAAATAATTAGGCATAACAAGAGGCATGCATTATGGATAAAATATGAAATGACATTAGGATCCCATTTCTCTCCACTTGATTCCCTTAAGTTAGTAATTAGTATTTTTGTGTGAATAATTAATCTAGCCATCACTCTACTTGTTAATTGATTGTTTGAGCATACGATAATAGTGATAAGGTTGTTGCATGATAAGCGTGATTTATTCACCTTTCTCCGTGGGATCGATACTTTCTTACTCTGTACTACTTGTTGACCCGTGTATACTTGCATGAGTTAGAGTCTATTTTGTTAACTCGAAATAGCCCAACAAGTTTTTGGTGCCATTAACTTAGGGAAAGGTGTTTATTTTTATTACTTGTCATCATCAACTAAACATAGATTTGTTTGACTTGAACAATTCTTATCTCATTTCTATTTTATTTTTGTTTGCATTTTGTGTACTTATGTATATTATATGCACACACGCCGATCGTCAAATCCTAAGTTGATACTTACATAGAATAATATCAATGGTAGAGTTTGGAGATCGAGGGCACGTTAGAATACACAAGTAAATCTTGAAACTTCATCATCCAACATGGCGGAAGAACCTCGAGGAAAGAACATAGAGCCTTAAGGTATTATTCCATGCCCAATATTAATGAAATTGCGATCGAGCATTGTAAGGCTAGCTATAACAAAGAAATACTTTTGAAATTAAGTTGGGAACAATTCAAATGGTCTAGAATATGGTTCAATTTGGGGGTCTTTGCTATGATGACCTGAATGAGCATTTGTAAAGCTTCATAGAGATATGTGAAACATTTAAGTACAATGGGGTGTCGGAAGATGCAATTAGGCTCAGTTGTTTTCATTTTCCTTAAAGGATAAGGCAAGAAGGCTGGCTCCATTCATTTCCAACAGTGGTCGATCACTACATAGGGAGGACTTAGCGAAAGTTCTTAGCCAAAATTTTCCCTATGGCTAAGACAACAAAAATGAGAATTGTGATTTCTCGGTTTGAACAACAACAGTGAATCATTGTATGAAGCTTGGGAGCACGCTACAAAGAAATGATAAGGAAATGTCCCCATCATGGAATGTCCGATTGGATGGTTATAAACACTTTTTATAATTGGTGGGTTGGCGATCTAGGCCAATAGTAGATGTTCTTTGCGGAGGAGCCTTGTGGGCTAAAAGTTATGAAGAAGCGTATGATCTCATTGAGACAATGGCAATGGGCGATTTTCGAGAATCCTACTGATGGGATGCCACATCCTAAAGTTGCGGGAATGTTATATGTGGATGCCATTACAAAATTGTCATTTCGGATGGTAGCTATGGCGAAGAAGATTTATTATTTGGCGGTTAGTAAAGTAAAGCCGATTGCTTATGTATCACGAGATATATGTGTGGGGTCACATAAAATGAATAAGTGTGCTATCAATCCAAAATCGGTGCAATTTGTGAGCAACTACTACCAGAACCAGAATCTGTTTGAGAATTCTTATAACCCCAACAACCTGAAACCATCCCAATTTTAGGTGGAACAACAATCCGAACAACCAACAACACCAACAACCACAACAATTTCGGTCTCAACATCAATATCAACATCCATCTCACTAACAATATGCATCAAAACCACCTTACCCTCCTGGATTTCATCAACAACAACATCATCCACCACCCGCACCTCGCACGTAAATGAAGTCGAAAATGGAGGAGATGATGCTTAAATGCATAACAAATCATGAGGTTATGATCAAGAGCCAAGTCATGGCTATCAAGAACTTGGAGACCCAAATGGGCTAAATGGCCAATACATTGAACAATAGACCACAAGGGGCTTTGCCAAGTAATACTGAAAACTAATCCAAGAAGGAAAGGAAAGGAGCAATGTTAGACTATTTCACTAAGGTCGGGGATAACAGGTTGGCGATGTGTCAGTTTGTACGCCTTCGCGCCAAATATACAAGAGAGGAGACAAGCTATCGCTCGCGCCAAACTTCTTCCCGGCGATGTTTTGACCAAAGAAAGTTACGAGCAGAGAGGGTAGTGGACAAGAATAATGAAGAGTTACGAGAAACCCAAGTAACCAAACCACTACCTGTTTATCCTCTTGTTCCATATCCACAAAGATTGCGTAAACAAAGAAATGATACATAATTTGCCAAGTTTTTTGAGGTATTCAAGAAACCGCAGATAAACATACCCTTTGCGAAGCATTAGAGCAGATGCCGAGCTACTCTGCGAAGTTCATGAAGGAATTTTGTCAAGGAAGAAACGACTAGAGGACTTTGAAACTGTAGCCTTGACGGAAGAGTGTAGTGAAGTGCTTGAACAGAAGCTTCCTCCAAAGCTTAAAGACCGAGGTAGTTTCACAATCCGTGCTCCATTGGAAAAATGTTTTTCAATAAATGGTCATGTGATTTAGGGGCAAGCATAAATTTGATGCCTCTGTTAGTTTTCAATCAATTGGGATTGCTTGGCTCCAAGGTAGACAAATATTTCACTACTGACTTATTTGACGGATCCATTACTTATCCATGCGGTATTGTGGAAGATGTGTTGGTCAAAGTGGATAAATTTATCTTCCCAAATAACTTCATCATTTTGGATTACTGAAGAAGATGAAATATACCAATCATCCTTGGGAGACCTTTCTTAGCCACGGAAGAACTTTGATAGATGTTCATAAAGGTGAGTTGACAATGAGAGTTCATGATCAAGAAGTCACATTCAATGTGTTTAAAATTTGTGAAATTTTCTAGCGATGAGGAAGAATGCTTTCGGATTAATATGGTAGACAAAATGTTGAATGAAGAATTTGGAAATCTTGTGGATAATGAGCCTTTGGAGAGTGCTATATTGGGGATTCGGAGATGGAAGAGAATGAGATTGCGAGAATTTGTTCATATTCTTGACCTGATGCCACAATTTCCAAGATGTAAGATTCTGTCGAGCCACTCAAAATTCTTTGGTGAGACATCAATGCAAGACTCAAGCCTTCTCTTGAGATGCCTCCATATCTTGAACTTAAACCCTTCCCGATCACTTAAGGTATGCATTTTGAATGGTTTTTCAAAGTTGCATGTTATTATCTCTATTTGCACTAACATCTTGCCAGAAGATAAACCGCTTCAGTATTAAGAGAGTTCAAATCGGCAATAGGATGGACCATAACAGGACATCAAAGGATCAACCCATCATTCTCTATGCACAAGATCCGTTGGAAGATGATAATAAACCTTCAAATTGGAGCAACAACGCGGATGTTGGTGGGAAAACCAATCACTAAACACGCATGAAGTATATGCGGTCTAACAAGTAATATAGTGATAAGGAAAGTGTCGAACCCACGAGGAACTATCACATATATTTACCAAATACCGACTTTGTATCGCTTAAGTCTTATTTGAACAACAAACTAATTAGGTTGTGGGAAATCTAGATATAACTAATTACCAAAGCAAGTAAATGGATAACGAATGGTAATCAAGGTACTACTGAGCTAATGTCACAACTTCACCCCACAATCATTATTCCAACAAACACGGCATGCTATGCTTCATCAAACTTCCTACCCTTCTCTCTTTGGTCTTAATGGTCACGACGGTTTATTCGACCGAGAACATAAGTGCTCATACACCTATGTCAAGGTATGCATAAATATATCCTCACTAGATCCACCCAATAGGGAATAGAAATGAAAAAGAACATCCAAGCTAGGTGATAATCCTACACATGTCTATGCGAATTAACCATAACAAGGATTTAAGCATAAGTTCTCTATTAGGTCACATATGGCGCACAAATATATGTCTATTCTATACACAACTTATGCGATCTAAACTCATAATCACATGCCAATATATTTAGGTGTAAATCTATAATCCTTCTTTCAATATCATATAGAATGTCTTAGCGAGAATCATTAATCATGAATATATTAAACCAAACCATATGTTGCCAACCAAAGAGATAAGATAATTAATTTAAATAACAAAGGGTTCCATTATAACCTTAGAGCCAATACTTAGTTCATAGCTATTGAATAAAATATAAGTAGCAATAAAGACAACATTTATGGATTACAAAATCGGAGGAAATAAATAGATAAGAATAAACTCTGTCGAGGCTCTTGGGTCTCCAACCATTCCACTCCTATCGAGGCTTTCAAATCCGTGTAGCTCACTTTGCTCTTGCTTCTCCAAGGAAAACTCAAACTTCTCCCTAAACTACTTAATCTATATTTAGACATTATCTAAGAGAAGAGAAAAAATTACAAAAGAGGAGAGAACTATTATATTCTATCCTAAGCTATCCGATTCTCGATGTATGAGTCTCCTTTGATATATATATATATATATATATATATATATATCGATTCCTCTCTTTTCTAGGTTATAACCACTCTTCTCTTGCTTGGGCCTTTGGAGGTCATGCACACATGTACAGAAGTCTAATGCTAAAAGGTGGTCTTCAAGACCACCTCGATATCAAAAACACGGAGGTCGTGCAGCAACATGAGTCCATGAAGGATCAGGCTGCACTGCATACCGTGACGTCGACACGGAATAAGAGGTGGTCTTTGGTGGCGAGCTTAAAAAAGCTAAGCTTTGGCAGCGATGGCGAGTGTATAAAAAATGACCATTTTGCCCTGTAAGTCGGAAAAAGACCTATTAAGCCGTGCAATACATCGGTTAAACAAAATAATACTATAATCATATAAAAGCTATATAAAATAAAAGAAGATCGAGCAACTATTTAAGCGATAAAAGTATCCGATTCGCGTATAAATCCCACTCATCAAATACCCCCAAACTTAAGTCTTTGCTTGTCCTCGAGCAAACTATCTAACACAAACAAAATAATAGTAAATCAACACGCGAAAAAAATAAAATCGTATATTAGGTGTGGCGCCCCAAAATTAGGTATACATCACCCATCTTGGGTCGCCACTTACATGGTGCAAATTTAAATACAACTTATTAACATAAGCATGCGTGTACAATACGACATAAACTGTGAGTTTAAATACAAATATAAATCTACTAGATATTATACAAACTCAAACAAAAGTCCTCATTACAATTATTATCACACTATTTCACGCGAATAGTGAGGACTACTAATGCTATCTTGGGACCATCACTCATTTCCCAGACTCGTCCCAACTATATTCTCATTTCACGAAGAGAACGGTGAAAGAAAGGGTGAGCTCAACTAGCCCGATAAGAAATATTATGACTAAGATAATGCAAAATAAATTATCAATAGTCTTCAACAATGTTAAACCGATAAAATACAATAGACAACCAGGTTTAAGCTGCAATGAATATCTCACAATCCATTAAAAGAGTCAAGTAGAAAATAAAATCTACTATCTTTTATGATTTTAAAAGGTTTTTCATCATTATATATTTGAGACTCGACTTTAATAAATAATCCACATCATCGAATCACCCTCGCACTACTGCCAAGGATATTCTTTAGTATCACGATCACAATTATTCACCATTACTGACCAAGAATAGTTGTGTATTCATTAATAGTCATGATCATGCCAACAATCATCCATCAATGCACTACTACCCTATTGAGGATTTTTTTACCACATCATTTGTAACATTACGGTTATGATTACAAGAATAATCCACGGTCATAATCATACCAAGTCCATCCATGCTCTACGAGACCACAGATGACTTTAAAAAATATAAAAATGAGGATGATGACAATGATATAAAATTCAATAAAACAAGTTCAAGAATTATTTTATCCGAGGAAATTTTAACGTCCAAATTGTCAACATGATAATCTTTGCTTTGTAGAGTAAAATTCAAGAATGATCGGAAGAATATTTCCATGAAAGATCTTTGGATGAAACGCAAATATCGAGGATATTCTACTAATTTCATGGAGTATAGAAGTCAAAGTTTTAACCAATTGGGTATAATAAAGAATGGAATAAAAAAGAAATCACCGTGCATGCGGTGCTTAGCATAGACGAGTTATTCAAATGAATAATAATAACGGAACGGTCGGTGAAATTCACACCGCGGGATGTTCCAACGAATAATAAAGATGGAACCGGATCCGGTGTAAAACACGCGAATGGGATATTCAGCGAGAATGATAAAGGCGGAACCGGTCCGGTGTAAAACACACGAGAACAGGATGTTTCCAGCGAATAATAATAAAAAGCGGAACCGGTCCTATTGTAAAACACATGAGACGGGATGTTCCAGCGAGAATAATAATAAAGATTTTAACCCGAGTCCTGTAAAAACACACAGACGAGGATGTTCCAATGAGAATAATAGAAGAATGTCACCAAGTATAGGGTAAACCCAAGACATATCTGAGTTATTCAACAGAATAATAAGCAATGGAATAACATAAAGGATTTCACCAAGTATAGGGTATACAGCGTATACGAGGTTATGTATAGGGTATGCCACTTTTACAAGGTTATTCAACGAAATAATAGTGAATGGAATAACGAAGTTCTCTTCAAGAAGAAAGAATAACACCCTTACAAGTAAAAGAACCTGAATATAGAAGTAGTGAAGTAGCGAATACTCTTCTTCTTTCTATAACTTTCTCTCTATAGCTTCTCTCTATAATTTTTCTCTCAGAGTTTCAATGAATTAAGTAAGAAAATAATGAAGGAATGAGCTTCTATTTATAGGAAAATGGAATGCATAGTAACTAATCCATGAACGGTCCAGATTGATTTACTTTAATCGACGGTCCATATTTAAAGCAAAATCTTTTAAATAAAATATAATATATTCTATTTATATAAAAACATTTTACTATGCAAACACTATGCAAAACACTATAAACACTATGCATAATAAAATATAATATATTTTATTTATAAAATAACTTTAATAAAGTATTACATTTTTTAAATAAAGATGTTTACATTTTATTACGTTAATAATACGAATAAAACAAAAGCGTCATTATCGCTATAATAATTCATATTATTAATCGACAATAATGGAATCAAACTAAGTGACTTCTCACATAAGCATCGATAATCAATACCGTGTGCTACTTATGCAACCACACGTATTCTTGTACTTTTACTACCGGTAGTTCAACAAATATCAACGATAAAACTTCCGCCGTTATTTCAATAAAATATTTTTGTTTTTCTCAATCAATAATAATTACATTGTGGGGTCCACCAATGATTGAGTAGTTATGCGAATATTCCTCGCTAAACCAATATTCCCCACCAATCGAATATAATATAACCACTTGTATACTTTGCAAAATTTATAAATATTACCCACAACTATAACATTATATCAAATTATTCCATAATATTCAAAAATAATATTTATAGAAAATTCATCTTTATTTATAAAAGCGGGGTCTTACATCCTCCCTTCTTATGAAATTTAAGCCCTCGAAATTAGAGTGCGATTACGGTATGTCAAGAGGTAAGGATACCTTGATTTCATTTGATTCTAACTCCCAAGTTATTTCCTCAACATCGTGGTTCCTCCACAAAACTTTGACTTGAGGTATAACCTTGGAGCGTAGAATATGTTCCTTCTTATCCAAAATTTGAACAGGAACCTCTTCATACGTCAAATCTTCCGCTATTTAAATCCGGTTCTAACTCAATAATATGGTTCGGTCTTTCACATATTTATGTAACATGGATATGTGAAAACGTTATGAACACGAGACATATTTGGCGGTAAAAGCGAGTCTATAGGCCACGATTCCTACTCGATCGAGGATTAAAATGGACCGATGAATCGAGGATTAAGTTTCCTCTCTCTTTCCAAATCTTGTAACTCCTTTCCATGGAGCGACTTTTAACAACACATGATCTCTATATTGAATTCCACGTCCTTTCGATGAAGATCAACATAACTCTTTTGTCGATTTTGTGAGATTTTTATCGTTGTCGGATCGTTTGAATCTTTTTCGTAGTCATACGTACCAACTCCGGTCCCAACAACGTTGCTTCACCCACCTCATCCCAAAGATCTTTGGAGAAGCGACACTTTCTTCCATACAACGCTTCAAATGGAGCCATGCGATACTTGCTTGATAAGCTGTTGTTGTAGGAAAACTCCACCAATGGTAAAAACTTGTCCCAACTCCCCTGAAATCAAGAACACGAGTCTTAATAGATCTTCAAGAGTTTGAATAGTCCTCTCCATTGTCCGGTCATGCGAGGATGATATCTTAGAAAGCTAAATCGTAAAGTCCGTGCCCATAGCTTTTTGCAAACTAACCCAAAATCGTGAAGTGAATCTTGGGTCTCGATCGGAAACTATGGATACTTAAGCGCATACCATGCGATCTTACAATCTCGTTTATGTACATACTGAGCAAGGCGTTCAAGTGTATAAGTTTCGTGTCGGTAAGAAATGAGCGGACTTTGTCAATCTATCAACAATGACCCAAATCGCATCAATGCCTTGAGAAACCTTAGGAAGGCCGTGCTTGAAATCCATGGTAATGTGCTCCACTTCCATTCTGGAATTTCAAGTGGTTGCAATGGACCTTTTGGTACTTGATGCTCCGCTTTAACTTCGTTGACAAGTTAGACACCTTGAGATAAACAGGCGCTATCTCTCTCTTCATATTGCTCCACCAAAATGTATGGCGAATATCATGATACATTTTGGTACTCCCAGATGGATTGCAAATGGTGTGTTGTGCGCCTCCATCATGATATTATACTTTAAATCGAATTCGTTAGGAACACAAAATGCAGAGTTGACTCAAAGTATTCCTTCTTCATCGATTCTTGCTTCCCGTAGCACCCTCTTGCACTTTCTTTTCATATGCATCGACTCCAGTGCAGTGCTTGGCGACTTTAACTTTATCGATTAAAGTCGGTTCTACTCGTATATTTGCTATCATCACATGCGTCCACAGGTCTTTAACTCTATCTCCATCCTTTGCAAGTCACACAAAATGGACCTTTGTGTTGACAATAACGCACTTCGTGCTTGCATCGATCTTCTACTCAATGCATCGGCTACCACGTTAAGCTTTTCCGGGATGGTATTGGATGGTATGATCATAATCTTTCAACAGTTCAAGCCAACGTCGTTGTCGCATGTTGAGTTCCTTTTGAGTGAAGAAATATTTGAGGCTTTTATGATCCGTAAAGATCTCCACTTTCTCCCCATACAAGTAATGCCTCCAAATTTTAAGTGCAAAGATAACATTTGCCAACTCGGATCATGAGTAGGATAATTCCTCTCATATTCTTTGAGTTGTCGCGAGGCATAGGCTATAACTTTTCCATGTTGCATAAGAACACATCCCAACCCTTTGCTCGAAGCATCACTGTAGATGACAAATCCCTCCGAGCCAAATGGTATTGTCGAACAGGTGCTGAAATAAGTCTCTTCTTGAGTTCTTGAAAACTCTTCTCACATTCTTCGCTCCAATAGAACTTTGTATCTTTTGAGTCAATTTGAGTCGATGGAGTAGCGATTAGAAAATCCTTCCACGAATCTCCGATAATAACCAACTAAGCCGAGAAAGCTACGTGCTTGGTCATTTGATTTAGGTTGTTCCCGACTTTGAATAGCTTGATCTTTCTTTGGGTCAGCGGATATTCCATGACTTGATACCACGTGCCCAAGGAATGCTACTTCTTCAAGCGAACTTCGCATTTCTTCAACTTGGCATAAAGCTTATATTCACGAAGCTTTTGGAGTGTCGACCTCAAGTGTTGCTCATGATCTTCACGGCTTTTGGAATAAATAAGGATGTCATCAATAAAGGCGACCACAAAGTGATCTAAATATTCCTTGAATACTCGGTTCATCATATCCATGAAGGCGGCGGGGAGCATTAGTCAATCCAAAGGACTTGACTAGGAATTCATAATGCCCGTCACCGGAGTTACGAAAGCCGTCTTTGGAATGTCGTGGTTTCTAATCTTCAATTGGTGATATCCTAACGAAGATCAATCTTTGAAAAGAATTTAGCTCCTTGCAACCGTCAAACGAGGTCATCAATACGTGGCAATGGATACCTATTTTGATGGTGACATGATTCAACTCCCGATAATCAATACAAAGTCGCATACTCCCATCTTTCTTCTTCACGAATAGAGCAGGAGCACCCCAAGGAGAAGTACTAGGACGAATAAAACCAATGTCTAACAATTCCTGCGGTTGGGTCTTTAACTCCACGAAGTTCAATAGGAGCCATTCGATATGGGACTTTGGAAATGGGTTTTGTACTGGGGTTCAAGGTCGATACAAAATTAAACTTCACGCTTTCACGGGGTGCGCTAGAAAGTTCTTCAAGGAATACGTCGGAAATTTATTAACAATAGAAATATCCTTCAAATTTGGCGTATTTTGTTTAAATCTATGACATGAGCTAAGAAAGCTTGACATCCATTTTTCAATAAGCGAATAGCTTTATGGCTTGAGATGACCGTGATTGATTTTAATGGTTTGGTCGTTTGAATTAGCATAATAGGTTGATTAGGAATATGAAAGCTAACAACCTTACGAAAATAATCAATTTTTGCATGATAAGTAGTTAACCAATCAATCCACTAGAATCACGTCAAATGCAAGTATTTTAATGAAATAAGATCGACGGTAATGTGAGAAGTGCCGATTTGAACCAAACAAGACTTATAAATAGTGGATGTAATGAAGGTTTCTCCCAACGGAGTTTCCACAGATAAGTCAAAGTCTAATTTCTCCGGTCAAATTTAATCAATGGCGCCAAGTAGGAGAAATAAAAGAATGGGTAGAACCGGTTATCAAATAAAGTGTAGACTTCATTAGAGTTTATGATAAGCTTACCGTGATGACCTCATTCGGGTTCCTTGCTCTCTGGGAGGTCACAACAAACGCTCTCCCTTGCACTTCTTGGTTTTGACTTTTTGGGAATGACCTTTGGTGCCTCCATCCTAGTTGAATTTGTCTTGATGGCAATAAAATCGAGCTAAGTGACCTTCTCTTCCACAATTATAACATTCTTTGGACTGACATGCACCGGATTCGAGATGATGTGTCCCTCTTCTCGCATTTGAAGCATATAATAGGTGGTCTTTCTCCTTCCTTAACAACGGTCTTTGGTCTTGGCGTCTTTCCATCATTGTTGAATCTCAGTTTCTTGAAATGTCCATTCTTATTGTTTTGGCCTGATTACCACCGAAAGTGGTTACCATATCTCGGCTTTGTTGATTCCCTCCACGCTTGTTGTCACCGCTTGATGACTACTCTACCGGTATTATAACTTTCTTGTTTGCTCTCTTTTTAGTTAACGTTGACTTTCGTTATCGCGCTCCACTAATGAGCCCTATTTACAACATCTCGAATACAAACCACGGTTTATGAGAAATAAGATATTGGCGTATCTCCGACTTCAAACCTCTTAAAAACATTAGCGCCATTCTCTCTTCATTATCCACCAAGTGGGGCCTGGCCAAGTGATAACTCATAAAATTTTGCCTCGTATTGCGACACGGTCATATTGTTTTGTTCCAACTTGATAAACTCCACCTCCTTCATGTGGCGAATACTTTGAGGAAAGTATTTGTCGTTGAAACGACTCTGGAACTTCTCCCAAGATATCTTGATCTGTTGAGGTTGAGTACGTTTCTGGAATTCCCACCGATGTCTGCCTCTCCGCGCAACATAAAAGCGGCAAAGGGAACCTTTGCTCCTCGGAGCATCCCAAGACATCAAATATCTTGGTAATCTGCTTTATCCATGCTTCCTTGAAAGTGGTTTTTTGCTCTCCCTTAAACTCCGGTGGTCCCAAAATTCCTTGAATTGTTTAGCGGTGACCTTGAGAGTTTCGAGTGTTTCCACCTACGTTTTGGGCGAGTCGCTCTACTTTCTTTGTTGCATAAATTGCATAAAAAGCCTCTGAACATTTGATCATTCATCATTTGGTCGGTGTTGTTGTTTGCATGAGGATTATCGCCTTCTGATGCACATTATCCACGATTATTGATATGTGGTGAATCAACGATACGCACGTGCTCCATTCTTATTCTCAACATTCTCGGATGTCATTTTGAGATCTTGCCACAAAACAAAAGATTAATTGACATTTAACAATTATCTTTATATTACGGCCAAACCAATAAAATAGCACAAAAACTTAGGTAGGTCATACTAGCGAAGTATTCCCGTCTCTCCCCTCTAGTATTTTTCTCACATCTTAGCGGGGATCATATCCCTTAGCTACGATACCAACCGTGGCGCCCCCAAAATTAGGTATACATCACCCATCTTGGGTAGCCACTTACATGGTATGCAATTTAAATACAACTTATTAACATAAGCGTCAGTGTACAATCGACATAAAGCTGTGAGTCTAAATACAAATATAAATCTACTAGATATTATACAAACTCAAACAAAAAGTCCTCATTACAATTATTATCACACTATTTCACGAATAGTGAGGACTACTAATGCTATCTTCGGGACCATCACTCGTTTCCCAGGCTAAGTCCCGGCTATATTCTCATTTCACGAAGAAGAGCGGTGAAAGAAAGGGTGAGCTCAACTAGCCCGAAGAAATATTATGACTAAGATAATGCAAAATAAATTATCAATAGTCTTGAACAATGTTAAAGCGATAAAATACAATAGACAACCGGTTTAAGCTGCGGTGAATATGCAATCCATTAAAAGAGTCAAGTAGAAAATAAAATCTACTATCTTTTATGATTTTAAAGGTTTTCATCCTTTGTTATAAATTTGAGACTCGACTTTAATAAATAATCCACATCATCGAATCACCCACACTTTCTGCCAAGTATATTCTTTAGTATCACGATCACAATTATTCTGCTTTTCTGGCGAGAATAGTTGTGTACTCATTAATAATCATGATCATGTACAACAAGCATCCATCAATGCACTCTGACCCTTTGAGGATTTTTTTACCACATCATTTGTAACATTACGGTCATGATTACACCGAATAATCCACAGTCATAATCATACCAAGTCCATCCATGCTCTCTACGAATACGAGATGACTTTAAAAAAATATAAAATGAGGATGATGACAATGATATAAAATTGAATAAAACAAGTTCAAAATTATTTTATCCGAGAATTTTTAACGTCAAATTGTCAACGTAATCTTTGCTTTGTAGAGTAAAATTCAAGAATGATCGAAGAATATTTCCATGAAAAGATCTTTGGATGAAGCGCAAATATCGAGGATATTCTACTAATTTCATGGAGTATAGAAGTCAAAGTTTTAACCAATTTGGGTATAATAAAGAATGGAATAAAAAAAGAAATCACCGTGCATGCGGTACTTAGCATAAGCGAGTTATTCAACGAGAATAATAATAACGGAACCGGTCGGTGAAATTCACAAAGCGGGATGTTCAACAGAATAATAAAGATGGAACCCGGATCCGGTGTAAAACACCGAGATAGGATATTCCAACGAGAATGATAAAAAGCGGAACCGAGTCCGGTGTAAAACACACAGAGCGATGGATGTTCAGCGAGAATAATAAAAAGCGGAACCGAGTCCGGTGTAAAACACAGACGCAGGATGTTCCAGCGAATAATAATAAAAAGGCGGAACCGGTCGGTGTAAAACACACCAAGCGAGGATGTTCCAACGAATAATAGAAGAATGTCACCAAGTATAGGGTAAACCAGCGTATCACGAGTTATTCAACGAGAATAATAAGCAATGGAATAACATAAAGGATTTCACCAAGTATAGGGTATCTGGCGTGTCTGAGTTTATGTATAGGGTATGCCACTTTTACGAGTTATTCAATGAATAATAGTGAATGGAATAACGAAGTTCTCTTCGAGAAGAAGAATAACACCCTTACTACTGTAAAAGAACTGAATATAGAAGTAGTGAAGTAGCGAATACTCTTCTTCTTTCTATAACTTTCTCTCTATAAACTTCTCTCTATAATTTCTCTCTCTAGAGTTTCAATGAATTAAGTAAGAAAATAATGAAGGAATGAGCTTCTATTTATAGGAAAATGGAATGCATAGTAACTAATCCATGAAACGGTCCAGATTGATTTACTTTAATCGGCGGTCCATATTTAAAAGCAAAAATCTTTTAAATAAAATATAATATATTCTATTTATATAAAAACATTTTACTATGCAAACACTATACAAAACTACTATACAACACTATGCATAATAAAATATAATATATTTTATTTATAAAATAACTTTAATAAAGTATTACATTTTATATAAAAAAGATGTTTACATTTTATTACGTTAATAATACTGAATAAAACAAAAGCGTCATTATCATTATAATAATTCATATTATTAATCGACAATAATGGAATCAAAACTAAGTGACTTCTCACATAAGCATCGATAATCAATCTGGTAATGCTCTTATGCAACCACACGTATATTTGTACTTTTTACTACCGAGTAGTTCAACATATCAACGGTAAAACTTCGTAGTTATTTGATAAAATATTTTTTGTCTTTTTCTCGATCAAATGAATAATTACATTTGTGGGGTCCACCAATGATTGAGTAGTTATGCGAATATTCCTGCTAAAGAATATTCCCAGGCCAATCGAATATAATATAACCACTTATATACTTTGCAAAATTTATAAATATTACCCACAACTATAACATTATATCAAATTATTCCATAATATTCAAAAATAATATTTATAGAAAATTCATCTTTATTTATAAAACTGGGGTCTTACATTAGCATGATGACTTCAAAGCTCAATCATAGATACTCCCGGAGAACAAGGCAAATACATATATGAATAATGGTTTCTTGATTTCAAGCATAAGATTGTATTCGATCCATTCCATGTGTGTGTGTGGATACCAACCGTCTAACTAATCATAGCTCAAATAAGTTCGCATAGTCGATTATTAATACCAATATACTGCTTTAACAAACATTCAACGAGCATTAAGAATAAGACAGCGAGTGCGAGGAAAGGATCAAAAGGCTCTAGCATGAAGACATTAAAAATCGATTTCGGACGGTCCTTAATTATCTTAGACTATTCAAAACTACCCATTAATGAGCTTTTGATCAATGACTCCCAAGCCATATGACTTTAGGGCACTAGGTGTAGAACACCCCTATGAATCCTAATAACTTTCAAGCAAAGAAAGGCCACGTAATCAACATAAGCCAAATGAGACTTTATGAGATCCGAAGATTATTCGGTGAGTGCATTTTATGCTCCATCTCAACATCGGTTCTTGCGTTTATGGGCGAGTGTGTTTCACGCTCCATCTCGACCCATTGTAAAAAGCGTTCGATATTTAAACTTCTATTATTTTTGTTATATATATATATATATATATATATATATATATATATATATATATATATATATGCAAACATGCGAATCCAAGATCAAAAGCTGTATAAGCATCTAAGTCTTTTATTACCTTGTAAAAATGAATGTTTATAAGAGTGAACATACTCTCAAAGTAATAAACATGCGAACTAAATTTGAAAAAATGAGTAGTTAGCACGGTTGGTGATTGCTTGTTAAGAAGGACGGATTAATAACAGATCTCGACTTATCGATTGAACAAACCCTAGCTCACACATGGCAGCACAACTATAAAGAGATAAATAAAATTACTTGGCGCTTTTCATAAGCCACAATCAAAAAGTAATGATAAATATACCATCTTTGCATAATAATAGCTCAAAATAAGGTAATAAGGCCATTCACATAGCACAATCATCCAAATCTGTATAAGCCCCAAAAGATGGCTATAAACTAATCATACATCTTTGATAATAATTCAAGCATTCATAAATAATAACCAAAAAATATTCATGGCATCCATAATAATAATCCCAAAACATAATACATGATTCAAAATGAGCGCACTAAAATCTTGATAAAAACATAAGCAAAATACTAAATATGGCAATCTATCGAGACAATGAACAAAATAAAGCAGATAATAAACTATAACACCCCAAAGCGTAAGGTGAGCAATGCCCTCATTGCTAAACAAATATCAATCTATACATAAAGGGATTCCACGAAGTTTGGTCACTCGACAACAAGATCATCCTCATCGGCTTGACCGGGACGGTGATGGTGGAGGTATGGTGGGAAGACAGAGGCTCACGGGAGGCTGGAATGCGTGAACTCGGCATCCTTACCACTTGTACCGCAGTGTATATATACTCTGCATCGTGTTGACTAGTTCAACGTCTTCGCATCATAATGTCGTGCCTTTGGGCAAGCTAACTGCTATGTGCCTCTGTTGCCTCTAAGCATTGACATCCACAGTTACGATGTAGTAGGGTGAGAGATGCCATAATCTCGCGATGAGTCCTTATGAAGCTCGGCTACGTCTTGTTGTTGCGTTTGCTTTCGACCTCTCTTATAGGAGGTGGCTCGATGGGTGGCCGTACCTTCACCTTTGACATAAGAAGGCGCCCCGTCCCACACGTTTAAGCATGAGATGATCGATGGTCAATGATTGACATGGGCGTAAAAGCTATCTCTTCCGGCCCCCAATGGATACCTTCCTCTTGCAAAGCCGGGTGATCGAGGATGGATGTAGAAGTTCCATAGAGGTGGTGTTCTTGATCTCCTTGGGATGGACTCATGAATGAGAACTACGATATCTCACGTTCATACCCGTAACAATGGCGAATAAGAGGATCACTCTATCCTTAGTCACGTCGCTCGGGTGATGAGTCGGGATCACGTTAGCACAAATAAATCGAACCATACCTTCCCATAACGTTGAGTGCGGTTATGCGGGAAAATGGTCCTCTCACCCATCATGTCATTTGTCTTCCATGTAGTCCGGGCTTGTAGAGCCTCTTAATAATGTCGTTCAAGTCATAGGCTACGAAGTCCGGCTCGATATACTCCCTACCCTTATAACCAGCATCAAAAATAGTGCATTGATGGCTTGGCTTCCAAACACCAATTGACCATCCTGACTTGGACAATAACGGGACCCTCGACACTAGAATTAGCATATAACTCAAGAACCACGAAATGATGGGTGATTGAGGTTGGTTTTGAAGTGAAATCACCTTTGGCGCCCAACAATCATGGCCAACTCGCCATCCTTTGTTTTGTCGGGGCCTCAAACCCGTTCATGAATCAAATTTAATGCAACAAAAGAGTTTTTGTATTGTTTCCATGACTCTTCATTAACAAATTTGGTGTTGTCCCATGCCGTTGGTGCTTTAGCAGACGAGGATTCGCTTTGAAGCCATTTGATTTTAGCAATTGTCTTGAACAAGATAGAAGATTCAATCTCACACTCCCCAAACTTAGTCCGGATAATCCCCAATGAAATTCCAATGACAAAACAACCCCAAACAAAATAATTTATCTCTCGGACAATTTAACAAACACCTTATAATAAACTCTTAAAACCAAACTAGATAGCCCTTTGTTTGTGAATGCTCTAACCAGATTTTCGTCAGTGGAAATCACCCAAATAAATAAGAAAAAAAGCACAATCCCAATAATTCGATCAAAATAGGTTACTGATTGACTTATATCAAAAAAATACCTTGAGGGAATAAACCCTAGTTTGATTCTGATTTACTCTTGAATTCACGCCTGACTTGAGGTTAGTCTGATTCTGTAGTGAATGATGTCATTAATGAGGGGTTGTGCTATGTAGAGGTTGGGGGTTTTGTGGAGAAGAGGGGTTGTTGGTTTACTTGTCTTTTAGAGATGTCGAGAGACAAGAGAAGTAATGGGCACAATTCTTTGGCGTCCTTACGTTTTTAAAAACAAAATCTAGCCATTGGTCTTTACCTTATGACATTCTTTTGTTGCTTGGCGGCTGCATGACTGAGTTAACGATGAGTTGGGCTCGTTTGTGGCTGCTATGGCTTGACCTTTCCTTTGTTCTATAATGACTTGCGGTAGCGAGAAAATAGTATGCTTGGTCTTGTAGTGGTATTTACAACACGAGTGTGGCCTTTGTTTACATAACGTAGAAATTTGGATTTATCGTAAAATAATTTTATTTAATTAAATAATGAATAAAATTATATTTTATGTTATTATTAACGTATAAGTAAGATGAAAATTAGATTCTATAACCTAAAAGAATTGGAATGTAAATAGTATTACAGCTACGTGAAGGATTTATAATGTTTGAATTTCTAAGAGCGAAAATAAAAGGCTTTCCGAGAAATTTTACGAAAACACTATTCACAGTTTACGCAAGAATTATTTTTGAACTTCCAAGAAATACGTAACGATAGAATTATGAGTAAGGATGAAATGTGTAATAATAATTCAAGTATGGAAAACGGGTTTTAACTGCATACTAAATTTGAGAACGTTAAGTGAAAGTAAAAGCGTTAATGAATAAAAGCGACGATCGTGTGATACGTAAGTATTATGCGAGGTAATGAATATGCATATGATATGAAGTATCATACGAGTATATGTGAATGATGGTATGTAGTATATGATGAATGAGTATACGAGTTAGCATCTGAGATGAATCGTATATTATACGTTATAAGGCTTTAAGCGAATTGTATTGGACTTGTAGGATTTGTGTAGGAATTGTACAAGCCCAAGTGAATTAATGTTAAAGCCCAATGTTTGATATTACAAGCCCAAGGTTAAGCAAAAGTTATTAAAACCTAGGCCCAAATTAAGAACCGGATTAGTGGATCGAACGATGGGTAAGGAAAACCCATGGGGAAACCCATATGGGCCCCATGGATTACTTGGAAACCATCTTGGTGACCAAGTAAAGTGGTTTAACTTAGTAACCAAGGATGAATAGTAAGAAGGTGGAGTTGTGGAGGTGGGTTGGCCTAAATAGCTATTATGCCCTCACTTTGCTTTTGCTATAAATAAGTGACTTGCAAGATTATTTAGTTTGTTCATTAATCCACCAACATCCTAGAGCTTTCATTTTATTGAGAGAGAAAAGTGAGAAAAGCTAGAACTTTGTTAGAACAAGAGGAAGAAGAACTAAGCTAGAACTTCTAAGGCAACGATTCCTAAACCATAATTCTCCCTCTCTTCAAATTATTAGAAGTAAGTAGTGGTAGAGCATGATTGATAAAGAGTGATAAGGATTGTTATTAAGGGATGAATCCTTAATAAACCATGTGAAAGTGAAATCATGAGTATAAAAGCTATAAACCATTGAAAGTCATTGAAAATTTGATTATATTGTTGTTGATGGACAAGTTTAAAACCATCATTTGTGAAACTTAGATTATACATGTTGTGACAATGGAATGAATCTATTTGGAGCGGTGTAAAAATCTCAAATAACGATGTTATGACAAAAATTTACGAGATTAGACAATAATCGTCAAAATCGTTAAATTCTCGGAATGATGTCAAAAGTTAGCATGGAGCTTGAAAACATTGGTTTTCGATGGAGATTAGTCTTAATTAGCATTTTAGAGTTGTTGACTCGAAATTGACCAAATTCGAACTTAGAACGAAGAAACAAGCTTTGAGCGTTCACAAACGTTTAACGTTTTTGTAATAATGAACTAATCGATAAATTACGAAAGTTAAAAGATTCAAAAATGAAATATTTTCTAATGAAATCATATAACATGTGATTTGTGAGCTAATAGTTTTTGAGCGAGTCAATTTAGACTTATAACAATTAAGTTATGGAGTCGGGAAATTCACACCGTAAAATCAATCACAAAATTTTCTTTGAGGCAGTAGATGCTTGAAGAGTGCCCAAGAAGGAAGCCGGGGCCATGACTAAAATTTGAACCCCAAAGACATCGAGAAGCTGGCCATGCCATGACGACACGAGAGAGAAAGGTTAGCCTTGCATGACGCTGAGGGCAAGCCATACACAACGATGAGTGGCGCACGCATGTGCAAAATAGAAAGAGAAAGTGATTAAGCAGCAAGCCTTAGAAATTTGAGAGCTTGTGAATTGCAAACCAGCGTCATGTGCAGTTTGTATAAAAAAAAATTTGGCGCCATAAGCGCTTGACACTAGAGAGGAGGTAGAGAAGAATAGTAAAGCATTTAAAGGAAAGGGAAGTAATGTATAACTTTAGTTTAACTTGAAATATTATCCTTAAGGATGATTATGACCTTAAGAATGACAACTAAAAGTTGAAGAACGATTAAATAAACGTAAGAGCAATGTAATCTGATGGCAAGTAACCAATGATAAACAATTTAAAGCATGATTAGATTGAGAAGAAGGGTAAGATATAGTAGTAAACATACTTGATTATATATGACCTAATGTGGTATGTTATATGATCATGTATTGTAGAAACCTTAAAGACACAAAAGGAATTTGTATTAACGATAGAAGATGCTAAAGGCAAGTATTACGACCCTTGTCTATATTTTTTTGGACAAGAGTTTTAATTCATGTATTCTACGCATGATTTGATGTATGATAAAGTCGAAGCTAATTCCTTGGCGAGACTTAATATGTTTTATAGATTTCTTATAATCTATCAAAGTAATGTAATGTTGTTAAGTTAAACCAAGCTTTTTTGGTATGGTTTTCAAAAGAAGACCGAAGTATGCATAAATAAATGTTTTGTCGTCAAACGACATGCACGTGAGGTTGCCAAATCTTAAGCGTACATACGTTTAAAGAAAAGTAGTGTTGTCAACAAAGAGTACTATAGGTTGATCACCTAGGCGTGCTCGTAAGATAAAAGCCGAACTTACGGACTTAGTGCGGTTGTCCTTTTCAAAGAAATAATGAAATGCTCAAGGTCTTGGACCGAGTTATATGTTTAATGAATGTTATTCATTGTGAAACATTTTAAAGAAAGAGAAGTGTTATTTTGAATTATCGATAGTACTTCATAACTATAGTTTCAATTATTGAAGATATATGATTTATATGATTCAAGCACATTGTTTAAATGAAATTGTCATACTTTTTTTGAGCTAGTTATGCTCATTCTTGCTTGAACCATATGAATGCGGCTAAGACGAATTGGATGAAGGTTCGAGAAAAGGTAAAGGGAAGGCGAGGCAAACTAATAGATTACCTTTGTAATAGTATAGGTTGAATATTGTATTTTTTGATACTATGACAAAAGAATCAATGTAATGGTTATAAAGAACATGGGTATGGGAATATTATATTAGAATATATATATATATATATATATATATATAAGACATTTTCACTCTTTTGAGGTATTTCAATTGAATGAATGTGTGAACTGTAGTAGCAGTGTAGCACTATATGTCGGGTTGGAAGATACCCATTTGGGGGCGTCATTAGGTTTACAGGCGTTACAGTAGTGAGTTTTAGTACAAGTTGATGGTATTTAAATGCACGCGAGCCTTGCATATGTGTTTTTTCAATACGGTTTTACGCAAATGCCAAGTCGAGGTTAAGATGATAGACTACAAAACAAACTTACAATATTAAAACAACATAATAACTATTTTAACTCTAACGACAATATATAAACAATATAACATACTAAATAACATCTTTGCCTCTTTCCTATAGTCACAAAAATATGCATATGCATAGGAGATAAGACATTGAAATAATCATCTTGTGAAATATGTTGATCGACTAAAAAGATAAGACCTGATGTAAACTAGACATAAGTAAAGAAAAACAAAGAAAATTGAATCTTTGAGATGGGGTTGCCTCCCCACCAAGCGCTTGTTTTAAAGTCATCGACTTGACTATTACATTGCTTGAATTCGGTCCATTTCATAAGCAAAAATGACCATTTCATGCCACCTATTTGTCAATTCCTTTAAATTTTTGGCAAACATGGATGATTGATCATCCCATTTTCTTCACCCATCGACCACGAAGAATCTTTCACCAACGGAATTATCCACTAATTTGCCTTTTTCATCAAGTGAAAGCGTTCTTTGTCTTGCTTAGTAGGCCCTCTAGGGTTTATCTGATCGGGGCGTGGTTTCCAACATTTCATAGGTCTTCACAATACAACCACTCTTGATCTTCTCTTCTGCGCTACTTCGGACTCCATCGGTTGGTCAATTTGCACCTTGACATCTCCCTTAACAACTTTGTGAGATTCACCGCCTTCTCTTGGCGTATCCACATTGCAATGCTCTACTTCTTCATTGTTGAGATCGGTTATGACTAGTAGATTGCCTTGCGTTGAATTTGTAATGGCATTGTGAGTCATCCCAATTGACTTTGAGACTCTGCAATCTGGCGTCTTGGCTCGCCATTCGAACCTCATTTCTTTCTATAAAGTTGGTGAGGAGCTCTTGAAACCTTTTCTCTCTTCTTCTTGTGTAGAGTATGCGAAAAGCTCTCATTGGGTTGAGATGTCACCTTATAGTGCGACGTAAGACCGATTATCAAATTGATCACGATAGAAATAATTACGTATCATGATCTTGCTCTTGATTGTAGTCCCAAGAGTTTGGATATCCTGGCGGTTTGGATGAGTGTAACTTTGGTTCAATGTCGACTTGTTCTAACGGTTAAGCGATCCAGGAGTGGGTGACACTCAAGATTGTCGGAAAAGCTCAAGAGATTTGCAATTTGAACTTGCAATTGCTCGAGTCCTTCTTCCGAGCTTGGTTGTGTCGTCCTCTCATAAGTCCATTGATAACAATTATCGTCCATAACCTCGTTAACTTAAAAAAAGGAAGATCAAACAAATAAAATATATATATATATATATATATACGTTCAAATTAAGACTATATTGATTTAAATCAATATTGGGCAATATTAGAATAATAATTCCCCGTGACGAAACTAAAAACTTGTTGGTGGAAAACCTATCACTAAACACGCAGCAAGTATAAGCGGTCAACAAGTAATAAAGTGATAAGGAAAGTGTAGAACCCACGAGGAACTATCACTAATATTTACCAAATACCAACTTTGTATCGCTTAAGTCTTATTCTAACAAAGGACTAATAGGGTTGTGGTAAATCTAGATATAACTAATTAGCAAAGCAAGTAAATGGATAACGAATGGTAATCGAAGGTACTATAATCTAAGGTCACAACTTAACCCCACGGGCATTACATAACACTTTTTGGCGTGCTTATGCTTCATCAAACTTCCTACCCTTCTCTCTTTGGTCTTAATGGTCATGACGGTTTGTCGATCGAGAACACACAAGTACTCATACACCTCTCACCGAGGTATGTATAAACATATCCTCTCCGGATCCACCCGATAGGGAATATAAGATAAAAGAACATCCAAGCTAGGTGATAATCCTACACATGTCTATACATCTTGAATTAACCATAACAAGGATTTAAGCATAAGTTCTCTATTAAGTCACACATGGCGCACAAATATATGTCTATTCTACACAAAACTTATGCAATTAAAACCCATAATCACATGCCAATATATTTAGGTGTAAATCTACAATCCTTCATTCAATATCATATAGATTACCAAAATCATCACTAATATCTTAGCTAGAATCATTAAGCATGAATATATTAAACCAAACCATATGGTGCCAACCAAAGAGATAAGACGAGTTAATTTAAATAACAAAGGGTTCCATTATAACCTTAGAGCCAATACTCGGTTCATAGCTATTGAACAAAATATAAGTAAAGAATAAAGACATCATTTATGGATTACAAAAATCGGATGAAATAAATGGATAAGAATAAACTCTATCGAGGCTCTTTAGTCTCCAAGCATTACTGCTCTATCGGGCTTTCCAATCCGTAGCTCACTTTGCTCTTCAACTGCTCAAGGAAAATCCAAACTTCTCACTGAACTACCTAAACTATATTTACGTACATTATCTAAGAGAAAGAGAGAGAAATTACAAAAGATGAGAGAGAACTATTATATTATATCCTAAGCTATCTTATTCTCGATATGCAGAGGCTCCTTTAATATATATATATATATATATATATTAGTTCCTTTATTTTCCTAGGTCAAACCAGCTCTTCTCTGCTTTCAAGCACTTGGAAGTCGTGCACGTGGTAAAGTCTAAAGGCTAAGGGTATTTGTAAGCGCCATCTCAACATTAAAAACATTGGAGGTCGTGTTTGTAGCGCGAGTCTATAATGGATCAGGCTGCACTGCAATACAGGTGTGGCGCCGACTTGGAGCAAATGGTGGCGTCATGGAGTGAGTGTATAAAAATGACCATTTGCCCCTCTGAAGTTGGAAAAGTCCTATTAAGCCCTCATACATCGGTTAAGAAAAATAATACTATAATATATACAAACTATATAAAATAAATGAAGATCGACAACTATTTAAGCATTAAAGTATCCGATTCAATGTATAAATCCCACTCATCGGTGAATGAATCCTATTATGAAGGAAGTGGTCGAAGAAGGAGGTTACGAAGTGGTTAGACGCATGGATAATATATATGATATCGAACGACTCTTGGGTGTGCCCACAAAGTGTGTGCCAAAGAAAGGGGAATGACCGTGGTATCCAATGATAACAACGAGCTAATACCTACTAGGATAGTGACGGGTGAAGAGTGCGCATGGACTATCGTAGAAAATCGGAATAAGGCTACAAGGAAAGACCATTTTCCCTTCCGTTCATTGATCGGGATGTTGGATAGGCCGGTAGGTCATGAATACTATTGCCTTACGGATGGGTACTCGGGGTTATAATCAGTTGTGATAGCTCGGAAGACCCGGAAAAGACTACTTTTACTTGTCCGCACGGAACATTCACGTTCGGAAGGATGTCTTTTGGGTTGTCTGATGCCCCAAACCATATTTTAGAGGTTTATGATGGCTATTTTTTCGGATATGATTGAGCACAATGTTGAAGTTTTCATGGATGACTTCTCAATTTTCTTGAGATTCATTTGACTGTGTTTGGAAAATTTGGTGATGGTGTTAAAAAGATGTGTTGAGACAAATTTGGTTCTAAATTGGGAAAAGTGCCATTTTATGGTACAAGAAGGTATAATATTGGGACACAAAGTTTCTAAGAAAGGATTAGAGGTGGATCAAGCTAAATTGGAAACCATTGAGAATTTACCTCCACCGAATTACATTAAAGGTAATGCGTAGTTTTTTAGGGCATGCAGTTTCTTCTCAGTAGATTTATAAAGGACTTCTCAAAGATCACGAAGCCACTTTTGCTTTTTTGTTAGAGAAGGATGTACAGTTTAAATTGGATGAAGAATGCTTAATGCATTTGAACATTTGAAGAAGAAGTTAACTACAACACTGTGATTACGTAACTGTGATTGGGACCTTCCTTTTGAGTTGATGTGTGATGCAAGTGATTTTTCTATGGGGCTGTTTTGGGCCGTGAAGGATAAATCTTCCGGTGATATATTATGTGAGCAAGACCCTTACGGATGCCCAATTAAACTACACACACCATGCAACAATCCGGTATTTTGGTTGCAAAGAAAGATGCCAAACCGTCGATAAGGTGGATACTTCTTTTGCAAGAATTTGACTTAGAAATCAAGGATGGAAAAGGATGAGATTCATGGCGGACCACTTATCTCAATTAGAAAATTTGGGAAGGGATGCAAATGACAAAGTTACGATCAATGAGTCCTTCCCGGATGAACAATTATTTGTGGTGCAAGGAGAAGTGCCATGGTTCGTAGATTATCTGAAACTACCTAGTAAGCAAGATAATCCTTCCGACTTGACCGGGTATCAAAAGAAGAATTTTCTACATGATGTGAAATGGTATATTTGGGATGAACCATATTTGTTCAAGCGGTGTTCCAATCAAATGATTAGAAGGTGCATTCCATACAATGAGACAAAGGGTATTTCTTTGGATTGCCACGCATCGGTGTATGGAGGTCATTATGGAGGTGAAAGGATAACGGCTAGAGTTTTGCAAATTTGGTTTCTATTGGCCAACTATTTTTAAAGATGCTTACATCTTTGTTCGGAAGTGTGATGATGCCGAGAGTAGGGAACATATCTAAGAGAAATGAAATGCCCTTAAATAAGATCCTCGAGGTGGAGATATTTGATGTTTACGGGATAAGCTTCATGGGGCCTTTTCGTTTCATTATGTGGGAACTTGTACATCTTATCGACATCGACTACATATCCAAGTGGGTGGAAGTGGCAACTCTACCAACGAATGATGCTAGGGTGGTTCTAAGGTTTCTATAAAGAAGCATTTTCGCGAGGTTTGGGACTCCCAAGAAATCATTAGTGATGAAGGAAGCCTTTTTTGTAATCCTCGGTTCACGGTTCCGCCCAAATATGGGGTGAATCACCGAATTACTTATCTGACACCACCCTCGGACTAATGGCCAAGCGGAGGTATCGAATCGTGAGGTGAAGAAAATCCTAGAAAAATCATGAACCCCACGAGGAAGGACTGATCATCGAAGCTAGATGATGCGGTATGGGCTTACAAGATCGCTATAAAACACGATTGGGTATGTTACCAATTCAATCTGGTGTATGGAAAGGCTTGTAACCTTCCCATGGTGCTCGAACACAAAGCATATTGGGCAATAAAGAAGTTTGAATTAAGACTTGAAAGTGCATGAGAGAGAAGACTACTCTCAACTCAATGAGTTGGATGAATTTAGATTGCGAGCTTATGAGAATTCTAAGTTGCACAAGGAAAAGGTGAAAAGATGGCATGATCGCAAGATTATGGAAAGGGTGTTTTGAGTTGGGGCAAAAGTGTTGTTGTTTAATTACAGACTCAAACCTTCCTAGGGAAGCTCAAGTCGAGGTGGTCGGTGGTCGCCATTGTGAAGAATGTCTATCCATATGGTGTAATCAAAATTTTTGACAAGTTCCTGAACAAGCCCTTCAAGGTCAATGGACGAGGCTTAAGCATTACTATGGCGGTAAGGTTGACAGCGTATAGGTCGCCTCAATTATTTCTACGACTTGATCGAGGCGTAGATAGTCAAGCTAACTAACTATAAACTAGCGCTCGATGGGAGGCATCCCATTATCTCTTTTCTCTCCTTATGTTTAATTCTTTGGGCATCATGTCTCCTTCTCCCTTAAGTTTAATTCTCGATGAATCATGTCTATTTCTTTCCCCATGTTTAATTCTTGTGAGTATAAAATTTTGACACAAATTTTGGTAGAGTGAAATGCACATATCATTTTGATAGAATATCATATAGAGCATTTTTGGATATACACTCATTCATACATGTTATTCGATTCATATTTTGATTTGGGAATTTGTATATCTCATTTTGTGAATTCTTGTTATGCGGTTTTGATTGTTAGTGGAAAGTTGTTGTTGGATACTTCTTCATGTGCAAATTAATTCAATTACGGGTAAAGGCGGCGGTATGGCCTTGCCTTGACTAGTCAATGAAAATTTAAGCGGCGCTTGCACCTAATTCCATGCAATCTTACCCTAAGCGCCTCAAGACCCACGTATAGCCTAATCTCGGTAGCGCACATGAATCTCGAACATCGCCACACTTAAGACCAAACTTCGGCGTGGTCGCTACTGAGTCCCCCGATCCGAAAACTTTTAAATATTTTAAAAGTGTGCCCATCCCACTTACATCGATTCTGACTTCTTGTATTAGACATGCGCTACCCATTTCTCTTTCAAAAATGGAAACCTCATCCTTTTCTCCCACTCCATTTGGTTTCCTTCCTATAAACTCCTAATCAACTACAATCTCTCACTCCATCTCTCCATACTCAATCTCCACAACTTACCCATTCGATTCTGATTAGTGGCCTAGGGTTTGTTAGAGTTCTTCAAAGCAATGAGTTTGGGGTTTTATTATTTTTTAGAGTATACTGATTGTTTCATCGACCAAATTTTCTTCTTCTTAAATCATTTAGGTTTTTCTTCATCATTATCTATGGGTCCAAAAGAACACGCCATGCACTCCCGAGTCATCCTCTTCCGTGATCCAAGATGAAGACATCTTGGACCTCACCATGTTTGTCAACTTAGATGCTCGGATAGAGTACTACTAGAATTGTGACCAAATCATTTGTTAAGGAACAAGGATTCAATCTCGAAGAATAGGATGGTCAAATATGGGTAATGATTCTGGGATAGTGGTTTGGGTAGGAGTTGTATCTAGCCCAATGCTTGTTCCCATGGCTATTATCACGTGAGTTCTATGCCAACGCTAAGGAGACTATGAGTGGGTTGTCATTTATTAGGGGTATTTAAGTGGATTATCGCCCATGGGTGATTAGAGGAGTTTTCAATTTACTCCGACCCACTGAGCTAGTTGTACCCAACTAGGTGGAGGTCGCAAGGTTTGAGACAAACTTAGATAGGGTGATAGATGATTTGTAGATATGCACGCAGTGGAATTACAAACCGGGCACGAACCAACCTACAAATTTTCTAAGTTCAACACTTAACCGCTATGAAAAGGTATGTAACCTTTTTATATGTGCCATTTACTACCTTCTACGCATCAACATGACATCCCATCCGAGAGAGCTATCATATGCGTGGGGATTATCACGGAAAATACATAGACGTGGGGCCACCTCTTCCACCAAAACATGCTCCATTATATGAGGGGAGCACACCACGTGAAACATCCCACATTCCTTAGTTGTCGCCCATTTGTGTGTGCCAATCGGGAGTTACTTGGGACGATGAATGCAGCGAATTGCCAAGCCAAGACATTACCCATGCCACTATCATAAAGTTTGAGGATCAGGCAGGAGGCACACAACACCCGAGGGAAAGGGCTTTATTCTTCTAGTAACATCCTCGGTGCCATCTCCGCAAAAAAAACACCAAATTAAAGCAACAAATTCATCCCATGCCATTGCAAACAAATGATGATTGCGGACTTAGGAGATTGGATAGAAAAGTAGACGCCATGTGTATGATAACTTTTCGGCGTTAAGTAATTGGGTTATCGCGGTCATTAGTCAAGCCTTTGCACAACAAGGAACAATGCTAGAGTGGCCTCGATTTGATGCAATTTGTGCCTTTTCCAATGCCGGACTCACCATCCGAGGAGGGTAGCCATGCCGATACTTAGGGAGTTCTCTTTGCCCTTTACCTTCATTCATTGGGGACAATGAATATGCTAAGTTTGGGGTATTGGGTGATTAGTAGTGTAGTGTAGGCGTGTAGTATAATTACATATCATTTATCCATGTTTATTATAGTTTTTGCATGTTAAGGTGTTTAGTTTTATTTTGCGAAAATTTTTTTGTTTGTTACTTATTATTTGTTTATTTATATGTTTAAGTGCATAACATTGCATAATCCTAAATCTCCAGGTTAGTGGAATTCTAGTTTAGCCAATGATTAAGTAAGAAATTTAATGGATTCTTAAACTAGGTTGATAGCTTGAAATGAGTTATAATGTTATACATAATATGATTTATGCTTGTTGTTTAGATGCTACCGGGTAGCACATTAGTGTTCATGTTTACTTGTTGGTTATAGAATAATTTGTTTACCTCTCGAGGAGAAAACGCGTTGTTTTAAAGATAGAATTGTGTAGGAAGTGAACATAGACTATAAAAACACTAATACTCAAACTTTGGGAACACATGAGTATGCTTGCTATATATATATATAAAAAAAGAAAAAGAAAAGAAAAGAGAAAATATGAAAATTATCGTAGCTAGTCTTGTTTGGGGCCTTTGTTACTTTAGCAAGTACACCCAGGGGATTATCTTTACACCTAAGCCCCTAAGGTCTTTATAGGTGCGGGAGTCGTTGGTTGAAAGCTTCGCTAAGGGTAAGCACCGTTAGCCTAATGGAATGAGGCATTACCTTTATCATGTGAATAAAGATAAGGAAAGCTACTTTGTGAATTCTCTTAGTTAATTGGTATTGGGACAAATTATATGGACATGTCCGGATGTATATATTAACATTTAAAATATATGCACATGTCCAAAGAATACTCTTATGTAAATATATTATGTGACGCCCCCAAAATTAGGTATACATCACCCATCTTGAGTCGCCAGATACATGGTGCATGTAATTCAAATACAACTTAATAATACAATTGTAAGTACAATACGACAAAACATAAAACCGTGAGTTTGAATACAAATATTGTCTACTAGAGAGTATACAAACTCAAAAGGAGTCCTCATTACAATTATTATCACACTATTTCACGCGAATAGTGAGGACTACTAATGCACCATCTAGGACCATCACTCCGTTCCCAGGACTAGTCCCGGCTATATTCTCATTTCTGAAGAGAACGGTAAAAGAAAGGGTGAGCTCAACTAGCCCAAGAAGAAATATTATGACTAAGATAATGCATAATAAATTATCATTAGCCTTAAATAATGTTAAAATGATATAATATAACAAACATCAAGTTTAAGCTGCACAGCTGAACAAATAATCCATTAAAAGAGTCAAGTAGAGAATAAAATCTACTATCTTTTATGATTTAAAGGTTTTTCATCACTTTTATCATCGCGATCACTCGACAATAAATAATCCACATCATCGAATCACCCTGCTTTTCTACCCGAGGATATTCTTTAGTATCACGACCACAATTATCCATGCATTACGGGCCAAGAATATTTGTGTATTCATTAATGGTCATGATCATGCCAAGATTAGTCCATCAATGCACTACGGGCCAATGAGGACTTTTACCACATCATTTGTAACATTACGGTCATGATTACACCAAACAATCCTCAGTCATAATCATACCAAGTCCATCTATACACTACAGCCACGGATGACTTTCAAAAATATAAATATGAGGATGATGACAATGATATAAGAATTCAATAAAACAAGTTCAAGAATTAATTTGTCCAAGAACCAATAACGTCCAAATTGTCAACATGATCTTTGCTTTGTAGAGTAAATTTCAAGAATGCTCGGAAGAATATTTCCATGAAAAGATCTTGGATGAAGCGCAATTATCAAGGATATTCCACTAATTGCATGGAGTATAGAAGTCAAAACTTTAACTAACTGAGTATAATAAAGAATGGAATAACAAAAGAAATCACCATGCATGCGGTACTTGCATGCATGAGTTATTCCAACGAATACTAAATAATGAAACCAAGTCGGTGATGAAATTACACGAAGCGGGATGTTCCAACATAATAATAAAGAATCGAATAACAACGAAAATCACCATGCATGCGGTGCCAGCATAGACAAGTTATTCCAACAAAATAGTAATAAGGACGGAATCGAATCCTATGTAAAACGCATTGACGATAGGATATTCCAACAAAATAATAAAGAGGCGTAATCGTGTCCTATGTAAATGCACGGACAAGATATTCCAATGTAATAATAAAGATAAAGAATAATAGAAGAATGTCACCAAGTATAGGGTAGCTCACAGATACCGGGTTATTCCAACAGAATAATAAAGAATGGAATAACATAAATTCTCTTCATGAATACAAAAGAATAACACCACTTACGAAGTACAACAAATAATATTCCCTACCTTAAGAAGAAGAGTACTAGATATATAAGTAATGAAGTAGCGAATACTTTCTTCTTTCTCTCTATAGTTTATCTCTCTAGAGTTTCAAAGTGAATTAAATGAAAATAATGAAGGAATGAGCTTCTATTTATAGGAAAATGGTGCATAGTAACTAACTCATGAGCAGTCGAGATTGATTTACTTTAATCTGACGGTCCATATTTAAAAGCAAAATCTTTTAAATAAAATATAATATATTCTATTTATAATCTAATAAAATGAATAACTTTATAAAAGATTTTACTATGCAAACACTATGCAAACACTATCACGAGCACTATGCGTAATAAAATATAATATATTCTAATTATTGTTATAATAAAGCAGATAACTTTATAAAAGTATTTTGTTTATATAAAAAGATTTTACTATGTAAAAATACTATGCGAACACTATGCAACACTATGCATAATAGAATATAATATATATTATTTATAGAATAACTTTATAAAAGTATTACATTTTATATAAAAAAATTTACTATGCAAAATACTATGCATATTTATCTGACATTATATAATAATAGAATATAATATATTCTATTTATAGAATAACTTTATAAAAGTATTCTGCTTTTATTACATTAATAATACCAATAAAATAAAAAGTGAGTGACTTATCACATAAGCATCAATAATCAATACCATGTACTACTAGGCAACCACACGTTTCTTTGTACTTTTACTCTGGGTAGTTCAACATTATTAACTGTCAAACTTCAGCGTTATTTTTAATAAAATATTTTTGTCGTTTTCTCATTCGAATAATAATTCCGTTGTTAGGGTCCACCAATGATTGTGTTAGTTACGAATATTCCATGATAAAACAAATATTCCCAGACCAATCGAATATAATATAACAACTTGAATACTTTGCAAAATTTATAAATACTACCCACAACTATAACATTATATCAAATCCACACCATAATATTAAAAAAAATATTTTGAGAAAATTAAATCTTTATTCATAAAAATACAGGGTCTCACGATCTCCTCTCCTTACGAAATTTCAGCCTCGAAATTTACGTGCGATACTTAAGTATCTTAGAAGAGGTGAGGATACCTTGACTTCATTTCAGATTCTAATTCTTGAGGTATAACCTTTGAGTGTTGAATCGATCCTTCTTATCGTATCTCCTCATCTCCTCAATACGTTAAATCTTCTCCTATATCGTTTAGTTCTAATTTAATAATGTGGTTTGGGTCGTCCACATATTTATGTAACATCGATCGTAAAAAAAAGCGTTATAAACACGCATGACATACTTGGCGGTAAAACGAGTCTATAAGCCACGGTTCCTACTCGATCGAGAATTTTAAATGGGCCAATTAAATCGAGGGTTGAGATTTCCTCTCTTCGTCGATTCTTGCTTCTAGAATAACGCCCTCTTGAACCTTCTTCTTCACATTCATCACTTCACGAGTATGTAGCTTGAAAGTGGTTTAACTTTCGATTAAAGTCGATTCTAATCGTATATTCGTTATCTTCACGTGGGTTCATATATTCACACTTTGTGCAGTACGATCTTCTACTTAACGCGTCGATCTTACCACGTTCGTTCACTTTCCACGATGATATTGAATGATCGATCGTAATCTTCACATTTCGAGTCAACGTCTTTGGTGCATACTCGTTCATTTTAGTTGAAGAAATATTTGAGGGTTTAAGAAATGGGTTTTATCTTTGGGGTCGTACAAAATTCAATTTTATGCTCTAGGGGTAGGCTAAGAAGTCTTCAAGAATACGTCGTGAAATTTATTAACAATAGAAATATCATTCAAAATCATGACCCTCATCCAAGACTTGGATAGATACGTCACATTGATACCTATCAACTTGCCATCGTCATTCACGACGCGCTCGCCTATAGAAATCGGATTCGATGCATTCCACACAAGAAAGTCAACAACGAAAGGATAAGGGGCTCTTTACTTATGGCTTGATATGATAATGATTGACTTTAGTGGTTTGGTTACTTTGAATTAAGCAACGAGGTGTTAGGAGTATGAAAGCTAACAACCTTACAAAAAGCATGATGAGTAGTTAACTAATCGATTCCTAAAATTGCATCAAAGGCAATTATTTTCAAAGAGATAAGATTGACAGTAGCGTGAAAATGTTGATTTGAACAAGATTTATAAATAGTGGAGGTAACAAAGGTTTATCCCAACCGAGTATAAACAGGATATATCAAAGTCTAACTTCTCCTGAGTTAACTTAAAACATTGAAAACAACTAGGTGAAATAAAAGAGTAAGTAGAACCGGTATCAACACGGTATAGACTTCGCAAGAGTTTATGACTAACATACCCGTGATAATTTTATTCGGGTTCCTCGTCACGAAGAAAAAATGCTCTCTATTAAACTATCGGCTTTGGCTTGTCTGGGATATCCTTTGGCATCACTATCCCAAATTGGAATTGACTTCACCATACGACAAAATCAAGCTAGGTGACCTTCTCTTCCTCAATTAAAACACGTTTTGGATTCTTCGCATACGATTTGGTCGTTCTTCTTCCTTTGAAACGGGTGCTTTGGTGCCGACGTCTTTACGTCATTGTTGAACCATCTCTTCTTGAAAAGTCCGTTCTTATTGTTTTGGCCATGATTACCACCGAAGTGGTTACCATTTCTGGCATGTTGATTCCCTCCATGCTTATTGTCACCGCTTTGATGACTGTTATCACCGGTATTATCATTTTGCCAGCTGCTCTCTTTTGGTTTGGTTGACTCATTATCGCGCTCCAATAACTGAGCCCTATTAACAACATCTGAATACAAACACAGTTTATGAGAGATAAGATATTGACGTATCTCAGGTTTCAAACCTCTTAAAAACATCCGCGTCATTCTCTCTTCATTATCAACCAAGTGGGACGCAAAATCGGGACAACTTTCGGCAAACATGGCCCCGTCTTTGTGACACGGTCATGTTGTTTTGCTCCAACTTGATATATTCCACCTCCTTTATGTGACGAATGCTTTGGGAAAGTACTTGTCATTGAACGACTCTTGGAACTTCTCCCAAGACATCTTGAGTCGTCGAGTCACGTCGTTTCTGATTCCCACCGTGATCTGCCTCTTCACGCAACATCAAGGTGGAAAAGGGAACCTTTTGCTCCTCGGAGCATCCCAAGACATCAAATATCTTTGTGATTTGCTTTAACCACGTCTCCACCTTAAGAGGTTACGGCTTTCCCAAAAACTCCAGTGGTCCCGCTCCTTGAATTTCTTAGCGGTGACCAAACGTGGGTTGCCATTATTTCCTCTGCATTATGAGCAGGGAGCCGCCTTACTTTGATGTTGCATGAATTCTAAAAAGCTCCTAAACGTCACCGTCGTTCGTCGATTGATCGGTGTTGTTGTTTACGGGAGGATTATCACCATCCTGTTGCACATTGTCACGATTATTGATCTATGGAGAATCAACGGTCTCACATGCTCCATTGCTTATCTTAACATTTTTCAGATGCCATTTTCAAATGCTACCACAAAACAAGGGTTAATTAACATATCACATATTATCTCTATACTTTGATGACCAATTAAATATCAAATAAACTTGGGTAGGTCATACTAGTGAAAGGAATTCCCTCTCTCTCCCTCTCCTAGTTCTAGTCTCACATCTTAGCCGGGATCATATCCCTAAGCTTTGATACCAATTGCGCGCCCCCAAAATTAGGTATACATCACCCATCTTGAGTCGCCAGATACATGGTACACAATTCAATATAACTTAATAATACAACTGCATAAATATAATACGTCAAAACATAAACTGTGAGTTTGAATACAAATATTGTCTACTAGAGAGTATACAAACTCAAAAGGAGTCCTCATTACAATTATTATCACACTATTTCACGGAATAGTGAGGACTACTAATGCATCATCTAGGACCATCACTCCGTTCCCCAACACGTCCCGAGTTATATTCTCATTTCACGAAGGAAACAATGAAAAGAAAGGGTGAGCTCAACTAGCCTAGTAAAAATATTATGACTAAGATAATGCGAATAAATTATCATTAGCCTTAAACGATGTTAAAGCGATACAATATAACAAACATCAAGTTTAATCGCAGCGGAACAAGCAATCCATTAAAAGAGTCAAGTAGAGAATAAAATCTACTATCTTTTATGATTTAAAAGGTTTTCATCACTTTTATCATTTGAGACTCGACAATAAATAATCCACATCATCGAATCACCCTTACACTTTCTGACCAAGGATATTCTTTAGTATCACGACCACAATTATACATGCACTACGGGCCAAGAATATTTGTTTATTCATTAATGGTCATGATCATGCCAAGAACTGTCCATCAATGCACTCTGAGCCAATGAAGACTTTTACCACATCATTTGTAACATTACGGTCATGATTACACCGAATAATTCCCAGTCATAATCATACCAAGTCCATCTATGCACTTTCAGAGCCACAGATGACTTTCAAAAAAATATAAATATGAGGATGATGACAATGATAAAAGAATTGATAAAAACAAGTTCAAGAATTAATTTGTCCAAGAACCAATAACGTCCAAATTGTCAACATGATACTTCTTTGTAGAGTAAATTTCAAGAATGCTTAGAAGAATATTTTCATGAAAAGATCTTTGGATGAAGCACAATTATCAAGGATATTCCACTAATTTCATGGAGTATAGAAGTCAAACTTTAACTAACCGAGTATAATAAAGAATAGAATAACAAAAGAAATCACCATGCATGCGATACTTATGCATAGACAATTTATTCAACGAGAATACTAAATAACGGAACGGTCGGTGAAATTAGCATCAACAGATGTTCCAACAAAATAATAAAATGAATGGAATAACAATGAAATCACCATGCATGCGGTATGCTTCCATGATTCAGTGTTATTCAACGAGAATACTAATAAGGATTTTAAATGGTCCCAAAAGACGTAAAGCCTTGTATCGGGATATTCCAATAGAATAATAAAGGCGGAATCGGTCCGTCGTAAAATGCATGATATGATATTCCAACGGAATAGTAAAGAATGGAATAATAGAAGAATGTCACCAAGTATAGGGTAGGCAGCGTGATCAAAGTTATTCCTACAAAATAATAAAGAATGGAATAACATAAATTCTCTTCATGAATACAAAAGAATAAGACCACTTACGAGTACAACAAATAATATTCCCTACATTAAAAAGAAAATCTTTGGATATATAAGTAGTGAGGTAGCGAGGATACTTTCTTCTTTCTCTCTATAGTTTATCTCTAGAGTTTCGGTGAATTTGTAAGAAAATAATGAAGGAATGAACTTTTATTTATAGAAAAATGGATCTGCATAGTAACTAACTCATGAGCGGTCGAGATTGATTTACTTTAATCGACGGTCCCATATTTAAAGCAAAATCTTTTAAATAAAATATAATATATTCTATTTATAATCTAATAAAACGAATAACTTTATAAAAGATTTTACTATCTGCAAACACTATATGCAGCATTTATGAAACACTTATGCATAATAAAATATAATATATTCTAATTATTGTCTAATAAAATGTATAACTTTATAAAAGTATTACATTTTATATAAAAAAAGATTTTACTATGCAAAACACTACGCAGTACTATGCAACACTATGCATAATAAAAAATATAATATATTCTATTTATAGAATTACTTTATAAAAGTATTACATTTTATATAAAAAAATTTACTATGCAAAAACACTATGCGACACTATTATGCATAATAGAATATAATATATTCTATTTATAGAATAACTTTATAAAAATATTCTATTTTATTACATTAATAATACCAATAAAACAAAATGAGTGACTTATCACATAAGCATCAAAATCAATCTGGTGTCTTCTTTGCAACCACACGTATTCTTGTACTTTTACTACCGAGTAGTTCAACATTATTAACAGTAAAACTTCCATTTGTTATTTTAAATAAAATATTTTTGTCGTTTCTCTCATTCCGATGATAATTAATTCTTATGAGGTCCACCAATGATTGTCTTGCCGTTACACGAATATTCCCCCGATAAAGCAAATATTCTCAGACCAATCGAATATAATATGACAACTTGCATACTTTGCAAAATTTATAAATACTACCCACAACTATAACATTATATCAAATCCACACCATAATATTTAAAAAATATTTCAAGAAAATTAAATCTTTATTCATAAAATCGGGGTCTCATATATTAACATTTAAAATATATAGAAAATATTTTTAAATTTTAAATTGATATGAATTATTTGTGATTAAAAAATAATAAATCTTATTAATAATACCTTTTAATATTTGTTGGGGCATGATTTTTTAAGAATTGATGATTCGGTGGACCGTAGTCCACGTGGAGAAAATCTCCTTACGTAGGAATTTGTTTTTTGACAATTGGAAGAATTTTAAGGAATCTAGGATTCTTAATTATATTTAATTTCTAACTCCTAATATAAGTGTCGAGAATATTATTAGACTTCCTTTCTTGAAGGAGATTCAATTATATTCCATTATGATATTCATCCTAATGAGAAATTCTATTTCCATATGGGGACGTTACAAGGAGGAGGAGGTTTGATCACTATAAATACAAGGCTACACCCCTAATTCTCGGGTATCACATTATTTTCAAAGACTAAAGCATTAAACCTCCATTGTTAACCTTATTCACCATGATTATTCTCACACGAAACTATCCTCCCGGTGATCCGGTAGTCGAGTTTCTCGATTACTGATCATATTGGTTTGTAAGATTCATGAACATAATTAAATTGCATCAAAGTAAAGCGGGCGTAAAAATAGATTTTAAAGTTTTTACAAACCATATACGAACTATCCTTTATGCATATTTATTAATTAAACAAAAAGATTAAAACAAAAATTATACCCTTAAAGATTCGAGCTTCCTTGGGTACTAGTTCACCTCCAATCTTTTTCGTTCAACTTGAATCCACCGGGTTTGATTCCTTCCTTTGATCAACGTTAGCCACCCAAGTGTTTGACCTCTAGAGGTGATCCACCAAGGAAGAAGAAAGATTCAAGAAGAAGGTGGTTGGCTAAACCCTAGTTTTCTATCTCGGTATATAAAAAGCGTTCTCTCCAACAATTGGAATCACGTCACATCATATCTAATATAAGACCCCCTTATAAAGATATCACCAACCCTTTTAATATTATTAAAATAGAGTATTATTTAATTAATTAAACTCCTTTTATTAATTAAGCTCCCTAATCTTATTAGGGATAATTAAATAAACTCTTTTAATTAATTTCCTCCCAATCTTATAAGGAATAAATGAGAGTACTTATATTAAATTAATTCCTAAACTCGTTTAGACATTAAAATAATAATAATTATAATAATATTAATAAGACTCCTCTTATTAATTTATATTTAATATTTTTAAAATATTAAATAATAAATATTAAGCTATTTAATTTACCCTATCACCATAGATTAAATTAAATACACTTAACATATTATTACGATTATGCCATTACCTTCATAAATAATTATTCTTCCTTTTATGGTGTGACCCTTTAGGTTCTCCATATTAAACCGGTTGTGAATAAATCAATTAGAATAATTCTAATCTTATTTAAATAAATAAATTAACCTATTATTGTATTTAAATAAATAATATTTATTCTTAAATAGGGATAAGCCTCCATAGCGATTAACGACTTTCCAAATAATATAGATTTCAACATTAATCATAAAAGTCCTTTGAGTAAATAGTTACTGTGCAATTTAATCCTTCAACCATACAATGTCCCAATTAAATATAAGGCATGGAATTCTTTATCAAGTCTTATTTTATTTAATTATATGTATTTGAATCTTAAATGCACAACTCTAAATAATGCAAATTAGAACCTCTTTTCTAATTTCTTTCTCGACTTGGCCAAGAACTCTTTGGGTTGTCATTTATCGAATCACATATGACATTTCTCTTCTTTACTAGAAGCGATAGATTCTTTATTGATCATACATTATCTCTATGTACAACTTATTATACCCAAGCATATCCTTTGATATACCCTAAGGGTCTTAAGGAATAAGTCAAAGTATAATTCATCATACACAAGATACAATGATGTTCTCTAGTCCAAGGATCACTTGTACTACTACCACTACAAGAATTCTTGTTGACATGCAAGTAAAACTCCATTAGGTATTCCTTAGCGAGCCACATTCGAAGGTACTTATTCTCTAATAAGCACCTACATACTTGCTTTAGTGTCTCCACATAAATGATCATGAGATAAATCATCTTCATCCAATGAGCAAAGCAACGTATGTACCAATCTATTCGGATGCACTAAACCCCAATTTAGTAATCCAACGATTGGGATCTATTTTAGTTTTAAGTCATCAAGAATTTAGATCTCATTAGAATGATCATCATCATTATTCTAAAAGTATTGCTTAAAACTATGGGTTTATCACATATTATAAAGTAGCATCATGTAGATAATTAAAATTCTTTAATAAATTAATAATTTTATTAATAAATGAATAAGATTGTTACAAAGTATATGCTTTATCATCAAACATGATTGGCTTGTAAATACTACTTTCGATCACTTCGTTTCTATGCGAGGATTGGATCGTTATTTGATGATTGGGCGTGAACAAATCTTGGCATTAACATTGGAGCTAGAAGGAGGGCATGTTAAGTGCTAATTAAATTTTCAATCACCCATGAGTTTGATTGGAATTATAGTGACAAACAAGTGAAAACAATCTCTAAACCTAAAAAATCATTAGGTTTGTAAGTTTCAAATTGCACAAAGTAAGCGGGCATGGTAAAATAGAGTTTTAAAATTTTATAAACCATATACCCGGATCATCCTTTAAGCACAATTATTAATTAAACGAAAAGAAGAAGAACAAGAATTATACCGCTTGAAGATTCGAACTACCTCAACTACAAGTTCACATCCAAATCCTTTTCGCGTTCAACTTAAATCCATCGGGGTTGATTCCTTCCTTTGATCAACGTTAGCCACCCAAGTGTTTGGCCTCTAGAGGTGATCCACCAAGGAAGAAATATTCAAAAAGATGGTTATTTGACAAAACCCTAATTTTCTATCTCTCGTAGAAAAGAGCGTACTATCCAACAATTGAATCACGTCACTTGATATCCGATATAAGACCCTCTTATAAAGATATCATTAACTCTTTAAATATTATTAAAATAGGGTATTATTTAATTAATCAAACTCCTTTAATTAATTAGGCTCCTTAATCTTATTAGGGATAATTAATTAAAATCTTTTAATTAATTTTCATCCTAATCTTATTAGGAATAAATGAGAGTACTTATATTAAATTAATTTCCATACTCCTTTAGAAATTAAAATAATAATAATTGTAATAATATTAACAAGACTCCTCTTATTAATTTATATTTAATTTTTCCAAAATATTAAATATTAAATATTAAGCTATTTAATTTACCCTATCACAATAGATTAAATTAAATATACACATAACATATTATTACGATTATGCCATTAACTTCTTAAATAATTATTCTTCATTTTATGGTGTGACCTTTTAGGTTCTCCATATTAAACCGGGTGTGAATAAATTAATTAGAACAATTCTAATCTTATTTGAATAAATAAATTAAAATATTAATTTATTTAAATAAAAATATTTATTCAACAATAAGGATAAGCCTCCTTAGTGATCAACGACTTTCCGGAAAATATAGATTTCAACATTAATCATGAAAGAACCTTTGAGTAAATAGTTACTGTCTGATTCAATCTTTCCACCATACAATGTCTCAATTAAATATAAGACATGAAATTACATCAAAGTCTTATTTTATTTAATTATATGTATTTCGATTCTTAAATGCACAACTCCAAATAATGCAAATTAGAAACTCCTTTCTAATTTCATTCTCTTCTTAATAATGACTCTTTGGATTGTCATTTATCGAATCACATATAACATTTTCTTCTTTTTACTAGAAGTGGTAGATTCTTTATTGATCATACATTATCTCCATGCACACCTTATTATACCCAAGCATACCCTTTGATATACCCTAAGGGTCTTAAGGAATAAGTCAAAGTATAATTAATATACATAAGATACTATAATGATGTCAAGTCCAAGGATCACTTGTACTACTATCACTACATGAATTCCTATTGACATGAAAGTAAAACTCCATTAGGTAATCCTTAGCGAGCCACGCTCAAATGTACTTATTCTCCATAAGCACCTACATACTTGCTTTAGTGTCTCCACACAAATGATCATGAGATCAATCATCTTTATCCAATGAGCAAGCAACATATGTACCAATCTATCCTGGATGCGATAATCCCCAATTTAGTATTCCAAAGATTAGGAACTATTTTAGTCTTAAGCTTTCTAAGAATTAAATCTCATTAGAATGATCATCATCATTATTCTAAAAGTATTGCTTAAAACTATGTGTTTATCACATATTATAAAAGCATCATGTAGATAATTAAAAGCCTTTAATAAATTAATATTTTTTTATTAATAAATGAATAATATTATTACAAATTATATGCTTTATCATCAAACATTATTGGCTTGTATACATACTACTTTTAATCTCCCACTTACACTAAAAGCCAATCGCCACTGACATTTCATACCCTTCTTCTCTATGTGACGATTATCCTATTGTTGGATAATATTCATAAATGGATATGTAATGTTTTTCTTGAGAGTCCATTATCTCTATAGTGATTTTCCATGTTTTTCAATGATTCCTATAGTCAAATGAAAGTGCCACGACACATGTTTAGATCCAAGATGAGACTTAGGAATTCTATAATGAACTTTCATCGAAACAATCAACTTGCGACTTCATTTATAGCTATATACTTTGTCTTTATCACTAAACCAACAACTCTTTACTATTTGAAACCTTTCCAATTTATTTGCACCACCATTCAAGGTAATGCTTTACCTTAAAGTGGATTTTTATGTAAATATTAATTACTGCTTTGAAAAACTTGAGTCTGCATTAAGCCCTTTAATTTTAATTCAAACCCACCATAAATATGATCACATCCTTAGTGCTTAAGTTAAGTACTTTAAGATATTTTCACTATTTTATAGTGATCTTCTCTAAAATATAACGATCAACATCGTCTCTCGTATATTTAAATTACATACATGATTGTCACTCTTAGTTCTTTCTTTTCGAGAGTCTATGGGGACTATAAAGAGATACACTCTATGGCTCATCAACATGAGACATCTCTTGGAGTTTGCCATGCTAAACGACTTTAGCATCAAATGAATATATGTTCCTTGGGTTAAGCCGAGCATCCTTTTAAATCTATCTATATAGATTTGTATCCCCAATTAAGATACTCTTTCCAAATCATTCTTGGAGGAATTTTTAGACAACTTAATCTCTATTGATTGTAGTATTGGTATATTATTCCTTATCCGTAGTATATCAACATATAATACTAGCAATGTCAAAACACTACCACTAACCCTTTTGTACACACTAGGTTCATTATTATTTTGATAAAATCAAACTCTTTTGATTATCTCACCAAAACGAATGTTCCATTTTGAGAAGCTTGCTTCAATCTATTTCTTTGAGTGTCTACAACTCTTACCCCATCAGATATAATCGGATCATCATCTTCTATGATCGCCTCATCATCATCATAATGAATCCATACCTCCCGGTGTATCTTGATACTATTCTAGATTTACGATTTGGTTATGGAACAAAGGTTTATCTATAGGTTCCTCTTATATGACTTCTAGTGCTTTGTGGTTCTTGAACTCTTGAAGATCTATTATCCTCCCACTAGCTCCTTCAATGATAAACACCTTTATCTTAGAAGGTAGCGTGTTTCGAACAAACACCTTTTGCTAAGTAGGATTATAGAAACATATACCTTAAACTTACTTTAGGACACAAATCATACTTGTCAAATTTTGTTCCACACTTATCCCTTTGAACCCTTTTTTACATAAGGTGGATTGTGATGAAGGAGATTTTTGTAAATTAATTTTAATATTTATTGAATTAAATAAATATTTTTCGATGATTTAATTATTAGATTAAATAATTATTTGATGCAATTGTGGTAGATAAATTTAAATATATGTGTTACATTTATTAAATTAATGTAGAGAATAATTATTATTCAAGTATGTCATTATGTGAGCTTATTGTATTAAATGAAATATTTAATAAACATAATGTTATTTTAATTAATGTAATACTTAATTAGAGATTTAATAATTTGGTATAATTAATTAATGAGAAAATTAATTATATGATTATGTGAATTTATGAGAAATTATTATATTAAATTTTAAATAAGATATTGATTTATTTTATGAAGGAGTGTGACATTAATTAAACTATATGATAAAACTTTATTAGATTAAATGGTTTTTCAAACCTATTCTAGCTAGACAAACATGGCACTAAGGGAGGTTGGGAGCGATTACCCGTATGTTAGGTAACCCGACCTCCATCATGCTTGCGTCGATTGTTTGATTAATATACGTATTCTCCTTTCTTCTTTTTCATTATTTGGCTAAGTCCGCATAATACAAAGAGGGAAAAGAGAGAGAGTTTGAGAATTTTATTGAGAAAGTTTGCGAAATTGTATTTGAATTAGAGAGAATTGTTATCCTTGTTCATCTACGCTTGGGTAATTCTCTTCAATCCAATTTATATTTCACGTCAATTAGTTTCCATGAAAATGGCTTTCAAAACCTCTTGTTATGTCTCTATAATTGAGAAACTGTGTTATTATATGGATATATGTAATAATACTGAGTAGCATAACATGTTATATATATATATATTGCATGATTCTATATCATAAGTTTCATAATCTGATGACTTGTTATTTCGAATTTACAGAGTTTGGGTTTTTGGCCTTATGGCCCTTATACATAATTTTAATGTGTCAAACACAAATGTTTCCCTAAATTTTACACTCAGATATTATTATACATGTTGATACGAAGAGACCAAATTTTAAACGAATCGGATTCGGTGTTATAATGAATCAAATGTCAATTTTCATGTTTTATTTTCAAAACCTTCAAGAACCGCAAAAGTCGGTGAAATTATAGATTTTAACTCTGTGATTATGTGTTTTAATGGGTTAAAATCACTCTACAAGTGTTGGGTATTGATTATATATGAATTATAACATGTGGGTATGATTAATTTCGTGTAGTAGTAATGTAATTGGAGTTTTTGAAACGTGTTACGCAATTTTCGTGAATTACGAGCAGTTTACGTTTCATGGCATGCCGCAACGCTGAACTCGTGCCTTATTTCCCAAAGCATAAATACATATATAATAGCAATCTGGAGAGTCCGCTGTCAGCGGCCATCGCTACCGCATGACTCGAAGACCAAGTATAACGATGGCGCCCATGCAACGCCACTCTCCGAGAAAGTTCATAAATGGAATTTTTAAAAATGATTAAGTCTAGCAAAGGTGTTAGTAAATTAATGTGATGAACATGTAAACATGTTTGAAGTATAATGTGATGATAGAATAGATGTTTAACATGTAAATAACATAATTACATGTAAATTGAAAGTTATGAAATACATAATTAAATTATTCATGAAGTGATTTTATGTGACAAGAATTTGATAATTTGACTAAGTATAGTCATAACCAAAGTTTAGACAAAAGAATGATCATTGATGATTAGTTAAGTTATAATTAATCGGGTATTGTGAATGTGAATGGTATGTAGGATTAAATTCAAAGAACGCGTGCTTAGTTAAAGTGTAATCTACGCATGAGGCAAGTTTCTAACCCTACTTGTTATCATTATTGAGTTATTCTCATTATTATTAATCAAGTTCGATTGTTATATTAAAGATTGATTATCTTTTCAAAGCATAATTCAGCTTATACAATAATTGTCCTATTGTATACCTATTGAGATTATTATCCAATTTGAATATCATTATTGTTGAAACTTATTAGACTAGTGAACCTTATTGATTCGACTAGTCCATAGTTGATGAATGTTCTAAATTTCGAACTCTTATTGAATTATCCAAACAGAACTTCCTTTGAAAGCGGACTCGAATGTCAAACCGAGATGAACATACCCTAAAGGGATTTACTTATGCATTAAGCGTTAAGATATTGTGCATAAAGATGGTACTAAGGGCTGATCCCCTAAGTACGAGTAGAAAGGTCCATAGTCTTATATTCATTAATGGTTTCAAGTATAACCTTTGATAACCTAGGACATAGTTCAAGGTCTTATGACCCTCGTAAATCTTTTGATACTTGCTATTCATTCTTGATTCAAAAGTTGAAATGTTATTTCGAAATTATTATTTCTCTCGCATGTTATTATTCATTGTTATATTGTTATACTTGTGGGCAATCGTGCTCACTCTTGCTAATAATAACATTGCGCTTAAGAACGAAAGAACAAGCCAACCTTCCACTAGTAAAAAGGCAAGGGCAAGGTTAACAAATGATGAAGACTTGTTATTTTTATTAGATGATGTATTTATGCTTAAGACTTGAGTTAATGATGTTGTTCAAGACTTATTTGTTTATGATTCTACACACGGATGTTTAAGGTTAGTTTAACTTTGGGATTGTATTATTATTATTCTGGATGTTGTAACCCTTAAGGGAAGATTTATTCTATCTATTGCATGGCTTTCATTTATTATGGGTAGATAGATATATGATATTTGTACGATGAACACCAAATCCGTGGAATCGAAGTACCCGAATTTGGGAGTGTCACAAGTTAGTATCAAAGTTGTAGGTTATGAACCTTAGGTGGGGAACAACCTTAGGTAGTAGCCTTATAGAAAGAACATAGTGATGGAAAACTCTTATCGAGTTCTAGGAAGTGAATTTCTCTAATTCATTGAAGATAATAAAAGACTTTATGTGCTTATGTGTATTTAATTTATGTGCTCACTAGTATAACTTAGTGACTAAAACTCAAAATTTAATTGTCGGGATGTCGACATTGGAGGAACTATTCGAGCGGGGAGGAGGAACCCCAGTACCTATAGTACCCTCAGGAGGAGGAGCCGAGAGACATTCATATCGTTAGGGAAGCAGTTAGTGCAGAGGAGTCATCTCCATTGATCACCATTGTTGGTCGGGAGCATGAACTGAGGCCTGATCTCGATGAGGATCCCGAGGAGGAATTTGTGAGGAAGAGGAAGAAGAAGAGTTTCCACAAGACTCCATTAATCTTTGAGATGTATGACACATTATCTGACCGTAACGTGGAGTTACGAGATGAGGTCTTGAGATCCGTTGGCGGGCTATTATTTAGCGATTACTCTAGAGGAGAAGGAGAGGGAGATTTTGACTCTTCACTCATGGCTGGAAATGTAGAATGTGATTTGGTCCACAAGAAGGGTCAAACCAAGATAAGACCATGAGAGATAAAAAGTTGAAGAAAGATCCAAAGAGAGTTCGGATAGGCTTGCCATAGCGAGAGGAGAGGGTGGGTAAGAGAGTCACGTCGTCTTGATCTTGCGAGAAAAGGATGGTGCGGTAAAAGAAGGCAAAGCTTGGAGAGACATACTCTACACTTAATCATGCAATGGATGAGGCCGGGATCGAGTTTTGAGGTACCCCATCCAATTCGAAGGACTTCCATCGTACATGCTGGATCGTAGGACAATGTCTCGTATCATGGAAGAGGAGCGTGGCAAGGCTATTCGGCACCTTGACGGGTAGTGATATAATCTGTTTAATTATGTGAAAGACTTAGTTAGTTTTTATATGTAAATTCCGATATGTTTATGAACGAAGAATTATTTTAATATTTAAATCTGTGGATTCTTTATCTCAGGATGGTGGATGTAAATAGCAGTTATGCTATCGTTTGATGTAAAACTTTTAGTTTGAATTAAATATATTAAGTTGTTTGAGATGATGTGTTAAATGATTATATTAAATTGTTGAGTGAAGTCTTAAATATATAGAGAATTTAATAGATATTTAATAAGCATATATTATTCTTAACGTAAATATGCCTTTAGAAGAAGACAACATCGCCAACCAACTCGGAAGAGTCAACAAATAACAACAATAATGCCAATACTAATCCCGTGCGGCGAGTTGGTTAACTTCTTGGCCGGAGCGAATGAATAATCAACCTCAAGCTCCACCACATACTATGTTTAAAAGATTTCAAGGCGGTAGGACCGCCATAATTTAAAGGTTCCATGAACCCGATCGAGGCTCAAACGTGGGTTATAGAAATGGAGAAGGTTTTTACGGCGTTGCTAGGGTTAGAAGACCGAAGACCACTTTTGCAACATTTATGTTGAAGTCAAGAGGCTAGCTACTTGTGGCAAGCAAACAAAGTGTGAGGAGGTGAAGGTGTAATTACTTGGGAGAGATTTAAAGAATTTTTTTTCGAGATGTACTTCCCAACTAGTTCGCGAGAACCGGATGGAGGTTCAATTTACGGAATTGAAGCGAGGAAATATGAGCTTACGATTATGCGGCAAAATTCAACGAGTTAGCGAGGTTCACCCCGTATCTAGTTCACACGGATGATGAGAGGAAGGCGAAGACGGTTTGAGCAAGGACTAAAGCCTTGGGTGTACAACAAGGTATCAATGTTTCAACTAAACCACGTTTCTTTGGAGTCTTTGGAAAAGGCCATCCTCATTTGAGGGTGGAAGTGATCTGATGACCAAGTACAATCAAGATCGGAAGAAGAAGAAGAGTGAAGGTGAGGAAATAACAAGGTTAGTGGAAGTGACACGAGGTGGAAATTTTAATAAGAAGAAAAGGTGGAATGACAACTCATCATCGAGGAATCGATGAGGTAGTCGGAAGAAAAGAATCGAAGCTTGCTGAGACTGCTGGAAAGCCCATCTGGGAGTTTGTATGAAAGGAAAAGAGTGTGCTACAATTGTGGTTAGGAAGGCCACATAGCCCCAAACCTGTCCAAACCCAAAGAAGGGTGTTTGTTTCACTTGTGGTTCAAAGGACCATCTGGCAAGAGACCGTCCCAAGAAGGGATCGGGAGGTCGAGGATCGAGGAGGAAAGCTGGGAAACAACGATTGGAAATGCCTTAACCATCTCCGGACCAACCACAACAAAAACCGATCAATCGCCGGACTTTCAACATGACGATGCAAGATCATTTCGATCCGTGATGTGGTTTCGATGTATTGTTCCGATCAATAAAATTAATGCTTATGTTTTATTTTATTAAGTGCTACTTGTTCCTTTATATTCGATGACTTTGACAAGAATTTAGATTTGCCTAAGGATGAATTGGATTATCCCATGAACATAGAAATTGTGAATAGAGAAATAATCCTGTTAAATGCGTGCATAAGAACTGAGAGTGGATATTAAGGGTAATATCATGAGCGTGAGATCTTATCCTATTCGACTTGGGAATTTGACTTCATATTGGGAATGGATCGTTATTCAATTACTGAATTTAATAATTGATTGCCAAAAAAGCGTATTAACCTTATGACTCCGTCAAGGTTGTGTTTTATAGTAGCAAGTCGCCTAGATAAGCGAGTTGTCCGCGATGATCTGAGCCGAAGTTATTAAGACAAGGCATGTAGGATACTTAAACTTACATAGTCGACGATCGAAAAGAGAATCCGAAGGTAGAAGAAATACCGATTGTGAGGACTTAAATTCGACGTATTTCAGACGATTTGCGGGACTTCCACGGATAGAGGTAGATTTACGTGATCGATTTGGCGCTGAATCGCTCCAATATCAAAGGCACCATACCGAATGGCACCGGTTGAGATGAAAGAACTAATGGTACAACTACAAAATTCTTTGGATAAGAAGTACATTCAATAGAAGCGTATCGCCGTGGGGGGCGCGGTGTTGTTTATGAAAGAAGAAGACGGATCGATGCGGCTCTGCATTGACTACAAGAGAACCGAATAAGTTCACAATTAAAACAGATATCCATTCTGAGGATCAATGACTGTTTGATCAATTGAAGGAGCGAGATACTTTTCCAAGATAGAATTGAGAAGCGGTTATCATCAATTGAAGGTGAGGCCGAAAGATGTACCAAAAGATGCGTTCGAGCGTGATACGGTCACTCTGAATTTTAGTAATGTTGTTTGGTCTAACGAATGCTCCTGCAACATTTATGGGACTAATGAATGGTGTGTTCAAAGCCGTTTTTGGATAAGTTAAGTAGTAGTATTTATAGATGACATTTTGGTTTATTCGAAAACCAAGGAAGAAACATGAAGAGCATTTGAGATTAACATTAGAAGTATTGAGAAGGGAAAAGTTGTATGCGAGTTTTCAAAATGCGAATTTTGGATCAAACGAGTACAATTTCTTGGTCACGTGATCGATAAAAATAGAATTTCGGTAGATCCATCCAAAGTCGAAGCCATGATTAACGGGATCGATCGAGAAGCATACGTCGGAAGTAAGATGTTTTCTTGGATTAGCGAGGATACTATAGAAGGTTCATTCAAGACTTTTCCAAGATCTCAACTCAGATTAGAATTTAACTCGAAAAATTTGTGAAATTTGTTTGGGCGAATAAGTGTGAGTAAAGTTTTCAAGAATTGAAGAAGAGGTTGAGTACGGCACATGTTTATCTCTTCGGGATGATCTGAAAAATTTTATTGTTTATAGTGATCGTCGCATAAAGGACTTGGTGTGTCTTGATGAAAAATGGCAAAATCATTGCGTATGCATCACGACAATTGAAAGATTATGAAGGGATATCCAACCCATGACTTGGAGTTAGCTGCAGTTGTTTTTGCTTTGAAAATTTGGAGGCACTATCTCTGAGGAGAAGTGTGAAATATATCTGGGACCATAAGAGTCTCGAAATATATTTTTACGGAAGGATTTGAATATCGTCGAAAGAAGATGGTTGAAATTAATTAAAGATTACGATTGTGAGATTTTATACCATCCGAGTAAAGAAAATGTAGTTACCAACGCCTTAAGTAGAAAGGGTCGTGAAAAATTGATGATGTTGACGGCTCGGGAGGAACTAATTGCGAGAATTGAGAAATTAGAGTTAGAAGTGAAGTATCTTATGGAGATTGATGATAAAATATTTGGATGCAATCATTACAACTCTACTAGATAAAGTAAAGGAGGCTCGACTTGAGATGAAGAATGTAAAAAGGTGACAAAGAAGATATTTGAAGGAACCGAACCAAGATTCAAGTTTGGATAAGGAAGGAATCTTGAGATTCTAGAGTAGAATTTGGGTACCACCGATCGCGAGATTAAAGAAGACATTTTGAAAGCGAGGCTCATAGTTCACGATATTCAATTTACCCTAGTAGTACCAAGATGTATCAAGATCTTCGACAACATTTACGGTGGTCGAATTTGAAGCGTGATGTAGCGAGAATGTGTTGCCAAGTGTTTGACACATGTCGAGAAAGTGAAAGCGGAACATCGAGAGGCCAAAGTGGATTGCTACAACCGTTAGTGATCCCGAGAATGGAAATGGGAATATATTACAATGGACTTCGTGATTGGCCTTGACGCGACTCGGAAAGGCTACGACGCGGTATGGGTTATCGTTGATCGACTAACGAAATCCGAACACTTCTTTCCGATCAAAATCGATTCAACTTAGATCGATTAGCAAGGTTATACGTAAAGAGATTGTTTGAGACACGGAGTTCGGTGTCAATTATTTCGATAGAGATCCGCGCTTTACATCAATTTACGGAAGCGTCTTGAGGAATGCATGGAGTGCGCAATTGCGAATGAGTCTGACATACCACCCTCAAACAGATCCAGACGAAGCGAAAGAACGATTCAAACATTAGAAGATATGCTAAGAGTACGTGTGATGGACTTTAAAGGAAATTGGGATGATCACCTCATTGTTAGTAGAGTTAAAACTTCAACAACAGTTACCATGCTAGTATTGGCATGCCGCCTTATGAAGCATTATCACGGTGAAAGTGCGAACTCCGCTTTTCTTTGGGATGAAGTTGGTGAAAGGCAATTGCTAGGGCCAAAATTGGTACAACAAAACAATGAAAATAGTCAAAGTTATCCGAAACCTTGTTGGTAGCGACTCAAGATAGACAAAAATGTCTGACGATCCACATCGTAAAAATATTGAGTTTGAATCGGTGGTTATGTTTTCTTGAAGGTCTCTCCTTGGAAGGAAAGATCGGGTTCGAAAAGAAAGGAAAATTGAGTCTAAGATTCATTGGACCATTCAAAGTCTTGAGAAGAATCGAGATGGCGTCGAGGTAGCCTTACCTCCAAGACTTGAGAATGTCCAAAACGTCTTCCATGTTTACGTATTTACGACCCTACAAAGCCGATTACAAGCATGTAATTGAATACGAACCCTGCATTTTGTGAAAGACTTATCTTACGAAGAAATTCTGTCCAAATTGTCGTCAAAAAAAGAACAAGTTCTCGAAATAAAGTTATACCTTACATTAAGGTAATTTGGAGGAACCACAATTTGAAGAAGCTACGTGGGAACTCGAAGAGATAATGATGAAGAATTACCCTCATTTATTTACTAAATTATTTGTAAGCGATTACGGGGACGAGAATCTTTGTAAGGGGGAGAATGTAGCGAATTGAATTTATTGAGTCGTGATTACGGGGACAGAATCCTTTTAAGGGGAAAAGATGTGATGAACAAAATTTTTGTAAATTAATTTTTAATATTTATTGAATTAAATAAATATTATTCGATGATTTAATTATTGGATTAAATAATTATTTGATGCAATTGTGGTAGATTAATTTAATTATATATGCTACATTTATTAAATTAATGTGAGAATAATTATTATTCAAGTATGTCATTATGTGAGCTTATTGTATTAAATGAAATATGTAATAAGCATAATGTTATTTTAATTAATGTAATAATTAATTAGAGATTTAATAATTTGATATAATTAATTAATGAGAAAATTAATTATATGATTATGTGAATTTATGAGAAATTATTATATTAAATTTTAAATAAGATATTGATTTATTTTATGAAGGAGTGTGACATTAATTAAACTATATGATAAAGCTTTATTAGATTAAATGGTTTTTGAAACCTATTCTAGCTAGACAAACATGGCACTAAGGGAGGTTGGGAGCGATTACCCATGTTAGTAACCCGACCTCCATCGTGTCGTCAGATTGTTTGATTAATATCGTATTCTCCTTTCTTCCTTTTCATTATTTGGCAAAATCGACATAATACGAGAGAGGGAAAAGAGAGAGAGTTTGAGAATTTTATTGAGAAAGTTTGGGAAATTGTATTTGAATTAGAGAGAATTGTTATCCTTGTTCATCTACGCTTGGTAATTCTCTTCAATCCAATTTATATTTCACGTCAATTAGTTTCCATGAAAATGGCTTTCAAAACCTACATTATGTCTCTCGTAATTGAGAAAATGTGTTATTATATGGATATATGTAATAATACGAGTAGCATAACATATTATATATATATATATATTGCATGATTCCATATCATAAGTTTCATAATCGATGACTTGTTATTTCAAAATTCTGAGTTTGGGTTTTTGGCCTTATAAGCCCTTATACGTAATTTTAATGTGTCAAACATAAATGTTTCCCTAAATTTTACACTCGTATATTATTATACATGTTGATACTGAAGAGACCAATTTTAAGCTAACGGATTCTTGATTGTTATAACGAATCCGTAGTGTCAATTTTATGTTTTATTTTCAAAACCTTCAAGAAACGAGAAGTTAGTGAAATTATAGATTTTAACTCTGTGATTATGTGTTTTATTGGGTTAAAATCACTCTACAAGTGTTGGGTATTGATTATATATGAATTATAACATGTAATTATAACAGTTTACGGTTACATTGTGCATGGCTGATCTAAATGCCTTATTAGGCACGCCATGATACCAAGAGTTCAAATAAGCACCATCGTGCTTGTGCCAAGACCAAGTATTACGTGGTGCCACAACGCCACTCTCTGAAAGTTCGAAATGGAATTTTAAAAATGTTTAAGTTTAGCAATGTGTTAGTAAATTAATATGATGAACATGTAAACATGTTAGAAGTATAATGTGATGATAGAATAGATGTTTAACATGTAAATAACATAATTACATGTAGATTGAGTTATGGAATACATAATTAAATTATTCATGAAGTGATTTTATGTGACATAAATTTGATAATTTGACTAAGTATAGTCATAACCAAAGTTTAGATAAAGAATGATCATTGATGATTAGTTAAGTTATAATTAAGCGGGTATTGTGAATTTGAATGGTATGTATGATTAAATTCAAAGAACGTGCTTGGTTAAAGTGTAATCTACGCTTGCGAGGCAAGTTTCCTAACCCTACTTGTTATCATTATTGAGTTATTCTCATTATTATTAATCAAGTTCGATTGTTATATTAAAGATTGATTATCTTTTCAAAGCATAATTCAGTTATACAATAATTGTCCTATTGTATACCTATTGAGATTATTATCCAATTTGAATATCATTATTATTGAACCTTATTAGACTAGTGAACCTTATTGATTTGACTAGTCTATAGTTGATGAATGTTCTAAATTTCAGAACTCTTATTGAATTATCCAAACCAAACTTCCTTTAGTGCGGACTCGAATGTCAAACCGAGATGAACAACCTATGAAAGGGATTGCTTATGCGTTAAGCGTTAAGATATTATGCACAATATGGTACTAAGGGTTGATCCCCAATCACGCAGTAGAAAGGTCCATAGTCTTATGACCGTTAAAGGTTTCAAGTATAACCCTTGATAACCTAGGACATAGTTCAAGGTCTTATGACCCTCGAAATCTTTGATACTTGCTTTATTCATTCTTGATTCAAAAGTTGAGTACATTATTTGAAGTTATTATTTCTCTCGCATGTTATTATTCATTGTTATATTGTTATACTTGTGGGCAATCGTGCTCACTCTTGTAATAATAACATTGCGCTTAAGAACGAAAAGAACCGGAGCGAACCTTCCACTAGTAAAGGCAAGGCAAGGTTAACAAATGATGAAGACTTGTTATTTTATTAGATGATGTATTTATGCTTAAGACTTGAGTTAATGATGTTGTTCAAGACTTATTTGTTTATGATTCTACACGGATGTTTAAGGTTAGTTTAACTTTGGGATTGTATTATTATTATTCGGTTGTTGTAACCCTTAAGGGAAGATTTTTATTCTATCTATTGCATGGCTTTCATTTATTATGGGTAGATAGATATATGATATTTATACAGATGAACACCAAATCCGTGGAATCGAAGTACCCGGTTGGGAGTGTCATGGATAACCCCTTATCTTAACATACTTAAGATTAGGAATCCTCCATGTCCATAAATTTTATAGAGTCTTGGTAGGATTTATATGTTACCTTTTGTAGATATGCGACCATTTCTAGGGTATGACTCGAAAAGGATCTTTGGAATGTCGGTAAAATCTTTATGGACCGCACCATGTCCAACAAGGTACGATTTTTCCTTTCGGATAAATCAATTAATTTTTCTAACGTGTCGAGGAGGTGTCCATTGTGAGAAAAAACCATTTGAGATGATCTAGAAACTCATTGCACAAGTATTCCTTCCTTTATCCGATCAAAGAATCCTAATACTTTGCTAATTTGTTTCACTTTTGAATTATTTGAACCTTTCAAATAATTCACACTTATATTCAACAAATACACATATTTAACTCTTTGAATGATCATCTCCTTTTCTTATACTAATTTGTCCAATATGCAAAATTATTTTCACGTAAATCAAGTATACAAAATCCATTAATTAATATTCTAGTTCTATACAAAACATTATTATTATAAATAGAACAATAATTGTTCTTAAATATAATACCAAAGATTTCATTGTCCAACAACAAAATGGAAATAATGTTTCTAACTAGAATCGGAATATAATTACAACTTATGACTTAATAGATTTTCTGGTAGAGGTCTTGCTAAACTATAAGTTCTTATGGCTAATCAACAACCTTTGTTTCATTTCGCTTTTACATAGGATTACTTATCCCTTATTTAGTTTTCTACTTACCTTGGTCCTTCACAAGTATTTTTGGTATGTTTTATTTGCTTTTTGTGTTGTTTTGTAGTGTGGATAGTTGGAACTCCTAAGGCATAGAAATGGCATGATGAAGGCATGACAAGGGCATAAAAATGGCATAGTAGTAAGCAAAAGCTAGGATGGAGGAAGTAGATGAGTTCAAGCAGTGAGGAGGACGACTAGAAGGGCTTTGATGTGGCCAAATGAAGAAGTAAGAAGTGAAGAAAAGAAGAAGACAACAAGTAGTAATCAACAACAGTCCAATGACAGCAATGAAAGCCAGCCAAATCTGACATCGACGCGGTAGCGGTGGCCATGGCTGCCATATAAACTAAAGCAGGCGCCTTTCATGAAAGAATATCATATAGTAGGCGAGGCGATGCGGCGTCCCAATTCAATGGGACACGGCGGCGCCCGATGCGAAGCACTCGGCAACAACACATGAAGTGTGCTGCGCTCGCGCCTAAGAAAATTACTAACTGTGACACCAAGCTAACAATTTGTCGTCACTTGGTTTAAAATGTTGACTTGCTATTTTGTAATCTTTGGAGCTTGTTTGCTATATTGGGATATATTTGTTGGTTTTAAAAGACGTATCATTAAGCGATTATTATTACTATTATTAGGATTTCATATTCTAGAGAGATTCATAGCCTTTCTCTGCTATTTTGGGCTTCTCTTTCTAGATTGATCGATTATAAAGACGGGTTTTAATTTTGTTGATGAATGTGGATCTGAACTAGCTTGGAATCAACTTTGAATCGGGGTTTATCGATTTGATTCTCATTTTACTTATATCTCTTGCTTTCATTTCTTATTTCAATGCTTGGCTTCAATCCCATAATGGTTGTTGATTGAAATGAACTAACTTCCATTATGGGATTCTAATGGAGTTTAATTTGTAGTCCATATTTTTATGCCTATTTATGATGCTTGTATGTTTAATATTGGATTTCTGACATGGTTGTGCTAAAACATTGAATGCTTGATCACCATTCACCCTAATTACTTGTATGGAATTGGAAAAGGTAGTATAAGTACAGATTAGACCATGTTGGCATATGTTCATGAGACATAATTGTGTTAGGCTTTGTGATTTGTTACAGGATAGGCATATCTGGAGTTCACCATGTGTAGTCATTGAGAGAGCTTGTGCTTAAATCATTATTGCTTTTAATTCACATAGACATATAGTGGGTTAGGTAATTTTGATGATTACATAAATTCTATCATTTGTGGATTTTGTGTGAATTGGACATAGTACATCGAAAGATGGTTATGTTTCACTTTTGTGCTCTCGATTAGTCATCCATATTAAATAATTAGGCATAACAAGAGGCGTGCATTATGGATAAAACATTAAATAACATTAGGATCCCATTTCTCTCCACTTGATTCCCTTAAGTTAGTAATTAGTATTTTTGTGTGAACAATTAATCTAGACATCACTCTACTTGTTAATTGATCGTTTGAGCATACAATAATAGTAATAAGGTTGTTGCATGATAGTGTAGATTTATTCACCTTTCTCCATGGGATCTATACTTTCTTACTCTGTACTACTTGTTGACCGTGTATACTTGCATGAGTTAGAGTCTATTTTGTTAACTTGAAATAGCCCAACAACGTATTAAGGACACAAGATAGATTTTCAACAATGAGAACTATTCTTAAATTCCTTAACCAATCCGTTTAATTGATTAGATTAAATAACATCTAATATGCTTGCAGATGATAGTAATTTAGACATTGTACAATTAAATTACATGAATATTTAATTTAACAACATTATATCATACATTCTTTTATTAATTACCAAAATAAATTAGGTCTTATTTTAAATTGGTATCTCCCACTATTTTCTTCAAACTATATTACCCTCACTTATATAGTTAAACAAAATCTAATTAAAAATTTGCTAGTGAGAATAAGGATCCCATTTCAAATGTATATAGTCTTGTGGTGACACAACAAACTATATACAAATAAATATGTAGAACAACTCTTATCAATTACATCATCATGTAACTCCTTTTATTTTGATCAGTGGTGGCACATTGGAATCAAAATTATCTAAGTTAAGTCCAACCTAGCACTCTATATATTAAAAAACAAAAACATTGTCCTTGTGGTAACACAACAAAAAACATTGTTCAATTTTCTTTATAAACATATCATATGATAAAATTAACAACTCAAAAATTAAGATAATCCTTGTGGTGACACAACAAACTTATAATAATTAATTGATACTTTATTATTTTTTATCATGGTAGAAAGCGATGTTCGATATTCCAAATATCTTTGAGCGCTTAGGACTTAATATAAAATCTTTGAGGGTTTGTTATTATTTGTCTCATCTTATTTAGGTCGCATATATATATATATATATATATATATATATATATATCACGACCTAAATAATGTCAATTAACATTTTGTAAATACCATGCAATGCCGTATTTACAAAAATGCCATAGCGTCTTATCAAAACTACGTCGTTTTGATAAAATTCTATTATTTAAGGCATTACGCTATTTAAGAATTCTACTCTTGATCCTTTACGTATATATATATATATATATATATCGTCGTATTAATTAACATCACGAAGTATGTTTTGCATAATATATAATATATATATAGTATAAGCATGCTGCATATAGAATACTAAATTCTACCCAGATTGATTATGGACTTTATCCTAGTTTGGTTCACTAGAGCAACCAAGTGAACCAAGAGGTCAAACCTAGGGTGCAAGAATTAAATTTAAATATTACTATTATATTTAAATCCAGAGCTTCATTACAAACGAATTCTGCAAAGCGCTTGCTGCTCCTTGGTCTCCAATTCTTCAAAATTATTTTAACTATTCCTATTACAAAACTATTTAATTTAAATATAAACCTTGATCAACGATCGAGGGAAGTACATAGGAGGGTGATAGAATTTACATTAAGAAAAAATTAGAGAAGGCGAAATGCACGCATACCCCATTTAATAAAACTCGTACATTAAACGCATCCAACTAAAATAAAATTCAATCACATTGATGTCAATAGTCCATAATCAATCTCATTTATTATCATACACATCAACATATACATCAATAAATAACATTCATCTCATGAATAATAAACATTCAATTTATACATCGATATTATAACAACCTAGAATTTTGGATTATCCGAATTTAGGTTTAAAGAATTAGTTATTAATAAAATGAATTTTTATTAATACTATTATGTACTATGTGTTTATTAATCTTTCTATAACCTATGTTGATTATAAGTCGGGAGGATTACGCTACGAGCTAGATTGAGCGATTAAGAATTTTCAAGGCGAAAATAAAAGTTTTCGATGAACAAAATATTTTTTGGGAAAAAGACGAAATAGGTACTATTCATCCATTTACGCTTGGAGATTTATTTTGAAATTTACGAGAAGTTAATGATTACGTTAAATTATGAGGCGTGATGGAATATTCAATAATATTTTCAGTTATGGCAAAACGAAGTTTTCGCTGCGTCTTAAAACCTAAGGGTTAGGAAAAGTGAGTTCCAAGAATTTTATGATTTACGTATAATAATTAGAGTTATTATGCATGAGAAATACGAGTATAATACTAGTTATTATACGAGTATAGTCTGAAGATTAGTCTGACGACGATAATACTGAATATCGTCATGCGAACGATATCTGAAGAGAATACGAGAATCTGAGAATGGAATGAGTAGAATCGATTAGTCTTAATGGACTTTGAGTTAAATGGACTTAGTAGAATCAATTGGACTTGGATTATGTCAAGCCCAACGTTTTGTGAAATCAAGCCCAAGATAGAACCAATAAGACTTTGGGTTAAGGCCCAAACAAAGAAAAGAAACCATGGATCGAGCAGATGGGTAAGCGGATGGGTAATAACCAATGGGGCAACCCACGGGCATAATGGGTTAGCCACTTGGCCACCAAGTAAGGGTGGAGGCCAAGTTTACTTGGTGGCTAAGTGTTGAAGGAGGTGGGAATAGTAAGGAGGTGGGGCAAAAATGACCAAATTTCCTAAGCTTTGGTTTTTATGAATAGGAAGCTAGATTTCATTTTTTAGGATTTTAAAAATCCTATAACTTGAGAGAGAGAGAGAGAGAGTGCGAGAGAGCTCGGATGAAGAGGGAGAAGGAAGAGTTTGAGCATGAATGCTCGGATCAAAAGTGATCGTAAAATAGAAAAGCTTGCAAATCGTCGGCTTTGTATAATCGGAAGAGGATTAAAGAAGAAGCAGTGTCCAAAACCTAGTTTCTTCTAATATTTTCTTTAAGTTTCTATGCTTAAAACATAACTTAATGAAGATAAAGAGTAGATGATGTTAATAATGGTTTCATATGGTTGAAATCATGAGAAAATAAAGAAATAAAATTAGAAATTTAGTTTATAAATTTCTTAAGGAAGTATAAGATTTATAAGGATTTTGAGCGATCCCAGAATGAATGTTATGAGCGAGTAGGTGAAATAAGTAAGGAATGATGTTCTTTAACATCAAATTCCAATAAAAAGTAGAATCGTAATCAAAATATCGATTAAAATTGAAGAACGAACGAAGAACGCGAAGAACACGCGAAGAACACGAAGAACGTTGTTGATGGACAAATTTAAAACCATCGTAGGGATGATTGTTGTTGATGGACAAGTTTAAAACCATCGTAGGATAATTGTTGTTGATGGAAAAGTTTAAAACCATTGCATATAATTTAGTTGCTTATTTCTTGGTTAGGAGCGGTAGAAGCGTTCATGAAGAACGGATTAAAACTTAGCCATAACAAAGTTATAAGCGAAATTTCATAAAAGACGACGAGAATTAGAAAGTTAATAAAACGCCCAGCGTGTAGGGTTTTAGAAGAATGTAATATAACGTATAAAATGTGATATGTGGACTCAAGAACGAACGATTTCCGAGTTCGGATGACCAAATTCTACAGACGAGCGGCGAAGAACGTTTAAAGCGTAAAAATGAGCGAAGGGTGAAGATTAAGCCAATCGAATGGCACGTTAACCAATTTAAAATGAAGTTACATAAAGGGGGGTATTGAAATCGTAAGATAAGGAAGAGAATGGCTTTGGAGCGACCTCGTTTGGAGTTATGAGATCGAAAATCGTATCTCAAACTTAATCTGAAGACTTAGAAATTTTCTAGGGTTTAAGCTCGTGTGCTTGACTGACCATGAGTAGGCACGCTGCCATAATCTTGGGCGAATGGCGCCCTTAGTACGAGAGGTAATGAAGGGTTTAGCACATGATGCGGACCAAGGAAGAGGGTGTGTGAAGGGTCGGCGCCAACTGCTACGAGATAGAGGAAGGGGGCGCACAATAGCCATGGCCGCAGGCGACAATGCCCATAAATGAGATTTTATTTCTCGAGATCTTTGGGGATGTGCAAGAAAGAAGTATGGACATATAGTTCACCTAAAATAACACTTAAGCAAGCAAGTTAAACCTTTAGTAAAGGTTGAACATAAAGATTAAACGAGATTAAAGATAAATATTGTAGGTGCGAGTTCACGGGCCGATGTCAAGGGGCCGTAGTCCCGATGAACGAACGTGAGTGATGAAGGTAATGAATAACATTTCGATGTTATGCTATTGTAATGAGAGATAAGTATAAAGCGTTTAGACGCCAGTGTAATGCAAACGTTATTGCGATGAACGATCGGTCTTAGCATACAACGAACGATATAAGCCGACACTAAGAACGAGTAATGAACATGGGGTTCATAGGTTAGATAACGATTGAATACAATTTAAACCTTGAGTGAAGGTTGAATGAGAGATTAAGAGGCGAACAACGTGAACACCGATTACGTAAACGATTCTCGTGAATAGTATTGGCATCGAGACGAGCGTTATATGTGTACAAAGGTTGTATAACTTGGGCGTTACCGAAAGTAGTAATGAAGATATGATTTTTCATAAAAAAGCCGTGAAGAACGGTAATAAGATTAATGAAAGTCCAGTATGAGTCGGATAGAGAATGTCGAGAATGAAATGTAAGCGTTAAACACTTTAGACAACGTGAGGGTTGAGAATGCAGCGATTATTAAACGGGCGAGAACCTACACTCCATGTATGGTTTGGCCGTAAGGTAATAAAGACTAAGATTTAACCATGAGCGGTGAAGAAACCGGAGTTAAAGACAATAACGTAAGCGTTAAGAAGTTGAGTTAATAAGTATAACTTGGACAACGTTACGAGTTGAAGGAACCGGATGTTGTAAAGTATGAATAAGTTCATATAAAATTTTTAACGCTATGACCTCATAGTATTGACATTGAAGGATCGTTTTTGAGTATACAAAAGACTCTATGACTTGGGCGATAAAGAATGAATCTCGAGGTATGGCATTTAGTTGCCGAGAAAGCCATAAGGAATAAGAAGTTGACTTAACGAACATTATAGTTTAATAGTTCGTATATAAGTTAAAAGAAGTTAGGTTGTGGTACAATCGTAACCTTTGATGGTTGACATATGGGAGTGGGCTAAACAATTCCTTCGAGAGCGAAGGTATATACAAAAGCGGCAACCGATCTAAATCAACGTGTGGGCGGTGTAGATGAGACGGGAACTTGTTTGTTGGTTGTTTATGGAAACCACTTAGAGTACCATATGGACTACTAGCGGAGAAAGCGATATCTGTGAGTCTATAAAAGTTATAAGAAGAAGATAAGAATGCCAATCATCAAGATGATGAATGTTTTGAGTAAGACATCTCTGTATGTCATGAAGTCATGGTCGGTAAGGGAAGTTAGTCGCGTAAACTTATTTTACAAGAGTGCGAACCTTAGAAAGTAAAGTTAAGTAAACCAATGTGTAAGTCAAATATATGACTAATTGGTGTGCGTGTTATTTCTTTATGTGTTATATAGGGATTTGGAATGAAGCGGTTCAACGTAAGATGTAGCCGCATGCATAAGGCAATCTTCCTAACTTCATTCATACTATATGAATGCTAGTTTCTTAAACTTCTCGGATCTTTGAACTTGAGAGTTACGTCTATGTCTTGAATGTGAGGTATTTGTACAAGGTGGTAGAGCGTGTGAGGCCTTGTGCCTGAATTTGAACACTTTGGTGTTTCTATGAGATGAACTATTACGTGATTGAGCTGCTTCAATACAAGTATGTTCTGTTTATACATGAATCGTTATTGTTAAGTCTGCGCTAATGATTCTAGTCGGATAGGATGTGTATGAAAAGATAGAAGAATGAAAGTATTTCATAGTGAAAGTGAATATGGTTTTAAGATGATAGAATCGAGACTATTCCTATTATTCATGCCGCTTCATAACCTTTTTTCTGTTATCGAAGTTACAAGAATGTTTAAACTCTTGAAGTTGTTTTATCAACTGTTATGACTTCTTTGGGCAATTGAATGCTCACACTTGCTTTAAATAAAAAACATTTTCAAATACGACGATGTTAGAAAGAACTTAAGGATCCCGTAAAGATCAAGAGTTGAGTGGTATCCGAGACGAAGTGCCATTCAAGTATGTGAATGTGCGTGAAGAGCAAGCCAAGACTTGCAATATAGAATGATAGAATTAATCTATAGATTAGTTTAATGAACAGCTTATGTATCTTTGGTGGCGGATGAAAGTCACTAAATGTAAGATGAAAAGAATAATGTAATTATCATTATTTGTAATGAAAAAGGTTATAAGGTTTCGAGAACTGGGATTTGAGAATGTATGTCATTATATTTAGCTATATAATGATGTGTGTTTGGAAGGAGATGGGATCGTGGCGCTTGCAGAGTTCAGTGCGAAAGTAGGCCAGGATTTTGAGGCGTTACGAGTATCGATTTAATGGGCAATTTTAATTAGCAAAAATCTAATTTTGAAACAAAATAAACTCTTTTATTTTAATCAAAATCATAACAAATTTCTTTATTTTATTTTATCCAATTTTGAAAAATTAAACTCCTTTTATTCGATCGCCGGATTTTTATTTGTCCTTTTACATTTCTTGTCTTTTTGGTGTTCTCGTGTTAAGTGAGATTTGTTTGAAAAAACAAGTCGCTAAAAGGTCCGGAACATGTATATATACGACGATTGAATTTGTAAGAGTCGCTAGTTGGTTTTTAAATGGTTGTACCAACACAACCGAAAAAGATTTGCATATTGACCTAGTGATGTGGCAATTGCTTGACGTCTGTGGCGACCGAGATTCGTTCGGGTCCGAGGATTTGGTTATCTGCGGAGGGAAGGTGTTAGGCACCCCCGACATCCGTGTTGCCATGGTGACCGCCACTTTTCAATTAAACTTGTGATGCCCCAAAATAGGTATACATCACCTATTCCGAGTCATGAAATACATGATGCAGAATCTGAAATACAAACTTAAATATACAACATGAACATTGTGAGTTTCAATACAAATATTGTCGCGTCTAGGCGATGATTCAAACTCAAAATAAGTCATCATTACATTTATTATTACACTATTTCACGAGAATAGTGAGGACTACTAATGCAAACATCTGGACCGATCACTCCGCTCCTTGATTAGTTCCATCTATATTCTCATTTCTTGAAGAGAACAATGAAAGAAAAGGTGAGCTCAACTAGCCCGAAGAAATATTATGACTAAGATAATGTGGAATAAATTATCATTAGCCTTCAACGGTATTAAATTGATAAAATATAATAACATCAAGTTTAAGCTGCGATTGGAACAAGCAATCGATTAGAAGAGTCAAGTAGGCATGATATCTACCATCTTCTATGATTTAAAAAGTTTATCATCAATTTTATCATTTGAGACTTGGCTTAAGAAATAATCCACATCAATTGAATTATCCATGCACTACGACCAAGGATATTCTTTAGTATCACGACCACAAATTATCCATGCATTACGGACAATGATATTTGTGTTTTCACCAATCGTCATGATCATGCCAACAACTATCCATCAATGCATTACGGACTTTTAACGATCGAGAAATTTGTAATTTAATTTAAATATTTATGGAATTAAATAAATATTTTAAGTAAATTATTTATTGAGAAAAATAAATAATTGATGAATTGTGGTGAATTAATTTAGTAACTAAATTTATTAATGATAATTAAATTGAGTGTTGATAATTTTATCTGAAGGATTTAATTTAAGGAAAATAATTAAATTTAATCAATTGCTTAATATTTAAGAAGATAATTAAATTAAATGAATTGTTTAATTTAATGGAAATAAATAAAATAAATAGAGTGATGTTTCTAATTTATTAATTAAATGAGATATATAATTATTTAATTATATATTATAAGCATAATTATAATAAGAATATAATAATAAGCTATTAAAATGGGTTACATGTGTGACAAGTGTAACTATATAATATAAATATTATTTAAATAATCTAGTATGGGGAATTAGTGTGTAACCAAATGTATCCTTATGGCTTTTGGTTTATTTTAATCGACACAAATCTTTGGCTTATTTTACACGACGTTAGTGGGGGGAAGTGGGAGTTAGTTTATAATTCCTACGCGTATTATTTCCTAAGGCTAGCGTTAGATTTTCTTATTCACGTATTTGGATAAGGAGAAAACACGAGAGGGTGATAGAAGTTCGAGAGAAATTTAGAGGTATTCTCTCGAGATTTCAAGAGGAAGGAGAGGATTGCTAAACCTTGTTATCATCTCTTGCTAGCATATAATCAAGGATTAAAGGTATATACTCTTCTATTTTTATTTTTAGTTTTGGTAGTAAATGTATATATATATTTTTATATGATTTGGAAATCATGTGAATGGTGGTAAAGGTATGTGCATATAGTTTATGAAATCTGTAATCGTCATGTATATTTGATGCTTGTTGGTCAATTTAAATGAGAAATTGGTGTGTAGAAAGAAAAAAATGAAATATCGGTGTTCATATTTGAAAAATACCTTAGAAAGTACCAAATTTCATGCCTTATATGAGTTGTAATATGCGAATTGAAGTTGGATTGTGATAATATGTTAAGAAACTAAAAGCGGCGTAGTTTGAATCATGTCACATGATTAAGAAACGATTTAAATGGTGATCGAATTCGTTAAAAGTATAAAAATGAAGAAATTTGAAAAAAATATAGTTTTGATTCTTCAAAATGATGTTTATATATATTTTTTTGTATATAGAATGGTGTTTAGCATGTGTAACTATAATATGAAAAATTTTAAATGTTGAAGTTGAGAGATTTTACGTAGAATTAGGATTTTTGGCAAAGCAGTCGATTTTTGAGCTTCGCAAAAAAACTGAATCGAGGCATCATGCAAGACGCTACCGCCGTCTGGCGCCCGGTTTGTCGCGATGGCGTCTTGCCTCTAAAACACGCAGTATTGCATTCATGTTGGCGTCTTAACCAATGTATTATTGGCGCGACCACGCCAAATGCTGATCGCGATGGTGAAGTGCAGCAATTGCGGTTAATGCGTAAACAAACTTGGGTTAGTTTAGCATGCATGTTAAGGATATTAAAACATAAAGTGAACTACAATATATGATTGTCATGCATGGTAATACAAAGTATAAAAGATTTTTAAGTGATTGTTAATTGAGTTATATAATGAAACTAAAAGTGATGTTTTCAAAAGTAGAGATGAACAATTAAGTTGTGTTGGCTCATAGTGCGATTTTAGATTAGTTAAATATGTTAACCTAAATGGTTAGGTGCTAGTTTAGGGTTATGACCTAAATGATGGTTTTAACCCCTAAAGATAATGTTCATGCAACTAATTGTTGTTGCGATTTTTAATGATGTATGTAGGGTAATTGAAGATTATATTACATTTGTGTAGCTTACAAACAAGGCAAGTTCTCGGCGCGCCCCAAAATAGGTATACATCACCTATTACGAGTCGCCAAAAACATGGCATACGAGAATACAAATAAAAACTTAAATATCTGACATGAAATTTGTGAGTTTTAATACAACTATTATCTTAGGCGATATTCAAACTTAAAATAAGTCCTCAATACATTTATTATCACACTATTTCACGAATAGTGAGGACTACTAATGCAACCATCTAGGCTATCAATCTGCTCCAACTAGTCCCGCTTCGTTCTCATTTCACGAAGAGAACAATGAAAGCAAAAGGGTGAGCTCAACTAGCCCGATGAAATATTATGACTAAGATAATGCGAGAATAAATTATCATTAGCCTTCAACGATGTTAAGCCGATAAAATATAACAAACATCAAGTTTAAGCTGCGGTAGAACAAGCAATCTCTTAGAAGAGCCAAGTAGAGAATAAAATCTACTATCTTCTATGATTTAAAAGGTTTTCATTACTTTTATCGCTTTGAGACTCGACAATCAATAATCCACATCATTAAATCATCCTGCACTACGTGCCAAGGATATTCTTTAGTGTCACGACCACGAATTATCCATGCACTCACGGGCCAAAGATAATCGTGTTTTCATCAATTGGTCTGATCATGCCATAAAACAATTCATCTTTACACCCTTGGCGAAGAGAATCCATAGTCATAATCATACCAAAAGCGTCTATCAATGCACTACTAGCCAACGAGGACTTTTTCCACATCATTTGTAACATTACGGTCATGATTATATCGAATAATCCTGGTCATAATCATACCAAGTCCATCTATGCATTACAAAGCCACGATGACTTTCAACATAATATAAGCATGAGGATGATGACAATTCAATAAAACAAGTTCAAGAATAAATTTTAAAGATTTATAAGTTAATTTATCTTGAACTTCAATAACGACAAATTGTCGACATGATCTTGCTTTGTGGAGTAAAATTCAAGAATGCTCGGAAAAAAATATTTCCATGAAAGAATCTTTGGATGAAGCGCAAATATAAGGGATATTTTACTAATTTCATGGAGTATAGAAGCCAAAAATTTAACCAATTTGAGTATAATAGAATATATGAAATCGCAAATGGATTTTTGCCGCCATGCGGTAATCCACGTAGACAAATTATTCCAATAGAATAATAAAGAATGGAATAACAGAAGAATTCACTAGGCGTGCGTAATCCACACATGACGGATATTCCAATATAATAATAAAGAATGGAATAACAACAGTAAATCACCGGGCATGCGATAGAATCACGCAGACGGAGTTATTCAACGGAATAATAAAGAATTGAATAACAACCCTTACGAGTATTGAAAGAAAATATTTCTCTTCATGAATACGAAAGAATAATACCCATTCACGAGTATTGAAAGAAAAAATAACTCTGTTCATGAATACGAAGGAATAATACCCCATCTGAGTACAACAAATAATATCCCTTATCTTAGAAGAAACTAGATATTGGAAAAGTGAGGTAGCAGACTTCTCTTCTTCTTTCTCTCTAAAGTTCAAGAATTAAGTGAAATAATGAAGGAATGTGCTTCTATTTATAAGAGAATGGACCTAACAGCAGTAGCTAATTCATGAACGATGCAGATTGATTTACTTTTAAATGGGCGGTCCATGTTGATTTACTATTAAAACATAAAGCAACGGTCCATCTTGATTTACTATTAAAATTTAAAGCAACGGTCTGATCATGCCATAAAACAATTCATCTTTACACCCTTGGTAAGAAGAATCCATAGTCATAATCATACCAAAAATCGTCTATCAATGCACTACGGGCCAATGAGGACTTTTTCCACATCATTTGTAACATTACGGTCATGATTATATCGAATAATCCACGGTCATAATCATACCAAGTCCATCTATGCATTACAGCCACGGATGACTTTCAACATAATATAAGCATGAGGATGATGACAATTCAATAAAACAAGTTCAAGAATAAATTTTAAAGATTTATAAGTTAATTTATCTTTGAACTCAATAACGACAAATTGTCGACATGATCTTGCTTTGTGGAGTAAAATTCAAGAATGCTCGGAAAAATATTTCCATGAAAGATCTTTGGATGAAGCGCAAAATATAAGGGATATTTTACTAATTTCATGGAGTATAGAAGCCAAAAATTTAACCAACCGAGTATAATAGAATATATGAAATCGCAAATGGATTTTTGCCGCCATGCGGTAATCCACGTGAACAAATTATTCAATAGAATAATAAAGAATGGAATAACAGAAGAATTCACTAGGCGTCGTAATCCACACGAGACGGGATATTCCAATATAATAATAAAGAATGGAATAACAATGCGAAATCACCGGGCATGCGATAGATACATGACGACGGAGTTATTCCAATGAATAATAAAGAATTGAATAACAACCCTTACAGTATTGAAAGAAAATATTTCTCTTCATGAATACGAAAAGAATAATACCCATTACAGAGTATTGAAAGAAAAATAACTCTGTTCATGAATACGAAGGAATAATACCCCATACGAGTACAACAAATAATATCCCTTATCTTAGAAGAAACTAGATATTGGAAAAGTGAGGTAGCGACTTCTCTTCTTCTTTCTCTCTCTAAAGTTCGGTGAATTAAGTAAGAAATAATGAAGGAATGTGCTTCTATTTATAAGAGAATGGGTGAGCAAAGAGCTAATTCATGAGCGATGCTGATTGATTTACTTTTAAATGGGCGGTCCATGTTGATTTACTATTAAAACATAAAGCAACGGTCCATCTTGATTTACTATTAAAATTTAAAGCAACGGTCCATATTGATTTACTATTAAAACTTTAAACCAAATGATCCATATTAATTTACTATTAAAACTTTAAACCAACGATCCATATTGATTTACTATTACAATTTTAACTAATTTATAAAAAAATTATCACATCTCCTCATGGAATAATATTGTACCCAAAAATGTTTTGACCGAAAAGAAATATATTTTTGGGTAAATAGTACCCGTGAATAGTACTTTGGGAATAGTACCCAGTGAATAGTACCCGTCAAGAAAAGTATCCCAAATACAGTGGATAATACTAGAGTGAATAGTAAATGGGTGAATAGTAACCCATGAATAGTACTCAAACCTGAAAAATTATGCCATAAATACCCGAGTGAATAATACTAGAGTGAATAGTAATCGGGTGAATAGTAACTTTTGAATAATAGTACTCAAAACCTAAAAGTACCCACGAATACTGGGTTGGTCAATATAACCTCCGGACATCAATTATTATGGAAATAAATATCGATTTCTACTAACACTAATAATTCCCACACAATGGAACTATCAATTTCATCTTTAATCAACACGAACTTATTCATCATTAATATTATAACGCATACAATATTTAACAACGAATTCGTTCCCGGAAAGAGGGCTTTCAGATAAGGATTTCTCCTTGTTGGCGATTAGGTGACCAAACCTCTCCTTGATGAACTTCTAGACATTGTCGATATTGCAAATAATAATATGAATAACTTTGCCATCTCAATTATTGATTTAATAATATATAAAATATCGACAATAATTGAATCAAATAACGTGAGATACTATGCAATAATTATCGTAGCCATAATTGAACAAAAAGCTGAGTGACTTCTCACGTAAACATCAATAATCAATACTGGTATTGCTACTATGCAACCACAGTATTCTTGTACTTTTAACACCGGGTGTTTCAATAGTTAACGGTAAAACTTCCGCCATTATTTTCATAAAAAATTTTTGTCGTTTTCTCGATCGACAATAATTGCATTGTCGGGTCCCCAATAATTGTATGCGTCGTGCGGATATTCCCCAACAAAAGAATATTTCTCAACGAATCAATATTATATAACAACTTGGGGACCTCAAACCTGAAGAGAACAATGAAAGCAAAACGGGTGAGCTCAACTATCCCAATGAAAAATATTATGACTAAGATAATGCGAATAAATTATCATTAGCCAGCAATGTTAAACGATAAAATATAACAAACATCAAGTTTAACTACAATGAACAAGCAATCCATTAGAAGAGTCAAGTAGAGAATAAAATCTACTATCTTCTATGATTTAAAAGGGTTTTCATTATTTTTTCACGAGACTCGGCAATAAATAATCCACATCATTAAATCATCCCCGCACTACTGAGCCAGGATATTCTTTAGTGTCACGACCACGAATTATCCATGCACTCTGGGCAAAGATAATCGTGTTTTCATCAACGGTCCCGATCATGCCATAAAACAATTCATATTTGCACCCTTGGTAAGAGAATCCATATCCATAATTATACCAAAAATCGTCCATCAATGCACTCAAGACCAATGAGGACTTTTTCCACATCATTTGTAACATTACGGTCATAATTATATGGAATAATTCCCGATTATAATCATACCAAGTCCATCTATGCACTACATGCCACGAGATGACTTTCAACATAATATAAGCACGAGGATGATGACAATTCAATAAAACAAGTTCAAGAATAAATTTTAAAGATTTATAAGTTAATTTATCCTAAACTCAATAACGTCCAAATTGTCAAGATGATCTTGCTTTGTGGAGTAAAATTCAAGAATGCTTAGAAGAATATTCCCATGAAAAGATCTTTGGATGAAGCGCAAATATCAAGGATATTCCACTAATTTCATGGAGTATAGAAGCCAAAACTTTAACCAACCGAGTATAATAGAATATTTAAAATCGTAAATGGATTTTTGCCACCATCGCGGTAATCTCGTGAACATATTATTCCAATGTAATAATACGTAATGGAAAAAAAGCAGAAGAATTCACCAGTGCGTAATCCGCGTAGATAGGTTATTCCAACAAAATAATAAAGAATAGAAGTAGGTCAATGCGTAATCCGCGTAGATAGGATATTCAACAGAATAATAATGAATGGAACCGAATCATGCGTAATCCGCACGCATACATGATATTCCAACATAATAATAAAGAATGGAATAACAACGAAAATTCACGGGGCATGCGATAGATCGCACAGACGGAGTTATTCCAATGAATAATAAAGAAGAAGCGAGAATAACAACCCTTACGAGTATTGAAAGAAAATAAATCTCTTCATGAATACAAAAGAATAATACCCCTTACAAGTATTGAAAGAAAATAACTCTCTTCATGAATACGAAAGAATAATACCCCTTACAGTACAACAAATAATATCCCTTACCTTAAAAAAACTGGATATTGGAAAAGTTAGGTAGCATACTTCTCTTCTTCTTTCTCTATAATTTCTCTCTCTAGAGTTTAGTGAATTAAGTAAGAAATAATAAAGGAATGAGCTTCTATTTATAGGAGAATGGATGAATAATAACTAATTCATGAACGGTCTAGATTGATTTACTTTTAATTAGATGGTCCATATTGATTTACTATTAAAACATAAAGCAACGGTCCATCTTGATTTACTATTAAAACTTAAAGCAACTGGTCCATCTTGATTTACTATTAAAACTTTAAACCAACGATCTATATTGATTTACTATTAAAACTTTAAACCAAATGATCCATATTGATTTAATATTAAAACTTTAAACCAACGATCCATATTGATTTACTATTATAATTTCAACCAACCTGTACGAAAAATTATCACGTCTCCTCATGGAATAATATTGTACCCAAAAATGATTTGAATAGGAAAGAAATATATTTTTTAGGTGAATACTATCCGTGAATAGTACTTGAGAATAGTTCCCCATGAATAGTACTTCGACACGAAAAAGTGTCCCAAATACTGAGTGGATAATACTAGAGTGAATAGTAATTGGGTGAATAGTACTCGATACAAAAAGTGTCCCAAATACCCAGTGAATAATACTAGAGTGAATAGTAATCGGGTGAATAGTAACTTGCGTGAATAGTACTCCAAACACGAAAAGTGCCCCAAATACCCGATTGGTCAATATAACCTCCGGACATCAATTATTATCGAAATAAATATCGATTTCTACTAACAATAATAATTCCCACACAATGGAACTATTAATTTCATCTTTAATCAACAAGAACTTATTCATCATTAATATTATAATGCACAATATTTAACAACCAGTCGTTCTAGGAAAGATGGGACTTTCCGATAAGGATTTCTCCTTATTAGCGTGCAATTAGGTGGCCAAACCTCTCATTGATGTAACTTCTAGACATTGTCGATATTGCAAATAATAATATGAATAACTTTGCCATCTCAATTATTGATTTAATAATATATAAAATATCGACAATAATTGAATCAAATAACATGAGATACTATATCAATAATTCTCGTAGCTATAATTGAACAAAACTGGTGACTTCTCACGTAAGCATCAATAATCAATACTGGTATTGCTACTATGCAACCAAAGCGACATCGCACTTTTAACACCGGTGTTTCAACAGTTAACGGTAAAACTTCCGCCGTTATTTTTATAAAAATAGTTTTGTCGTTTTTCTCAATCCGATAATAATTCCGCCAGGGGTCCACTTAATGATTGTACTGCACCGCATTTGGATATTCCCGATAAAAGAATATTCCCGACCAATCGAATATTATATAACAATTTGCGTACTTTTGCAAAATTTATAAATATTACCTACAACTATAACATTATATCAAATCCACACCCTAATATTAAAAAAAATATTTCGAGAAATTAAAATCTTTATTCATAAAATTTGAGTCTCACAAGTTCTCTAACTCTACTATCATAATTGTGCAAGTTTCTAAACCTTAACTCTTTACATTGAGCAAGCTTTCTAACTTCATTCTTTTATTTATGAATGCAAATTTCCAAACTTTGGTTGAAGCGAGATTATTAATTACATTTCTTATATATACGATTGATTAAGCTCTTGTAACCTAATTAGTTACATCGAGCAAGTTTCACTTTTCTAATTATTATACAAAGCATATATTGTTCTAATACATTGATTCAAGTGAGATTGTTCTAATTCTTTTTAGTACTTTGCATGTATATCATGTTATTCAATTATATATTGTTGATATCCTAACTTTGACTTTGATAGCCTTGTCCAGTTATACATTGTTGTATTAAACCTTTATTGATGGAAATTGAATAGTGTTCTAAAATTCTAGAAACAACGATAAGCTAGTTCCAAACTAAACTTTCTTTAATGCGAAATTCTAAATTCAAATCGAGACGAACAACCCTACATAGGGGATTTTGTGCGTGTTTCGTTTAGATGTTTGTGTACAATTTGATGCTCAATTCCCAGAATAGGTGGTAGTTAATGAGGAAGCTCCTCGAAATACATATTTGAATTCTTGCGAAAGAGATGAAACAACACTAGGCAAAAGATTCATTAGCATTAGTATTCAAAAGCGCCTCTTTATACCGAAGTAAAATTATAGGCTATTTAGAAATCAAAACTCTTCTCACATCACTCTTTTTTTTTCAAAGATATTTATTTTTCTCTCATCTTTCTGTTCTCTTTTTTTTCTTCTTGATTTTTCTTTTCTTCACTCTCTTTTCTTTGTACATGATTGATGTGATAAAATATGTAACTAGAAGTGCACAACGCGTCTCAGTATATTTGGCAAGTGCAGAATCGAACCATGAGACTAGATCAATTCTTTAATATATCCTTAATTAATATTTTAGGCAAATTAGAAACAAAAATGGTGGAGAAGATTTATTAACTAAATTATGCAAACTATTAATTAATAATGGAAACTATTAATGAGAAAAGATACTAGGAATTAGAATCCACCAAATATTAACATAATAAATAATTTCTTATTTCCTAAATCAATTCCCAAATTATTTTTCCTTTCCTTTACAAAAAAATGATTCATATAATTAATATGGGCAAACATAAGTTATGAAAAAATTCACAGATTAACTATAACTTATCAAAACCTCGCAATCAATATAAAAATCATATGCAATTTATGCGAAGGAAAATATGAAGGCGAAAATAATTAGACATTAATTTTGGAGCAGAAAGAAAATATTATTATGAAATACTTAGTTTCATCATAATCCTAGGTATTAAAAATTTAGCTAGCCATGGAATTAAAAATAAAAAATAATAATATTAGTACTACTATTTGCATTAAATAAGAACAATAATTAAAAATAGAATTTTTATTATATAAATAAAAGAAAGTTACAAATACTCCCAGCGGTAGTACTACACGTGATTGGAATAAGAGAAAAGACAAACTCTAAATATCTTACTCCCTTCTACACTAGTGAAAAACTAAGAAAAAGAAAATAACAAGTGGTCCTTTTCTCTACTAAAATAAATGGCATATTTATAGGGAGAATACATGTGTGCCCTAATTTAGGTTCATTGAACTTGGACGGTTTTATTCCCTTCATTCTTTTCATTCCTTCTTGACTTCCATCTCAATATGGTAATCCTCTAAGAGTCCTTTTTCACCTTTAAAGAATAGATATAAATCCTTTATTAGCTCCAAATGTTATCTCCTATAAAATAAAATAAAGTGTATTAGTTAAATAAAATAAGCATATATAATAATAAATATAGGAATATTAAAATATATTAATTACGTGTCTATCAAATACCCCCATACCTAGCTTTTGCTCGTCTCTAAAGTAAAATAAATAAAAATAAAATAAAATAAAATTACACACCCCATTTTAAGTAGGAAACACGATTGTACTTAGCATATGCAACAAACCTTTAAACCCCAAGGTTACCCCAAGTGGACGATGTAAGACCCCGAATTTTATGAAATAAAAGTATTTAATTTTTCTTATAAATGTTATTCAAGAAATGCTTAAATTGATAAAAGTTTAAAGTTAAGGGTGATATATATAAAATTTTCAAAATACGCAAGTGGTTATAAAATACTCATTGTTGTTGGGAATATTAGTTTGGTCGTGGAATATTCTTACTTGTCATAGAATATTCGTATGCGACAAAGACAAACCATTTATGGGCCCCATACCGTAGAATAACTGTCGGATGAAGAAAACGACAAGTTTGAGTTTTTATAAATAATTGGATTCTGAATTAATACTATTGGAATACCCGTTGGTTAACATACGATGTCTACGCATGGTTGCATCAGAGTAGCACCTAGGTATTGCAAAGTATTTTAAATTATTGATTCTTACGTAAGAAGGCACTACTCAATAATTGTTACATAATTCTTGTTCAATATTTTATTTTATTGATTCAATAATTGCTACGTTGATATTTTATATTATTGTTGTTCAATAATTGTCACCGCACAAAGATATCTCCATTATCGGATCAATAATTTTGTATTTGAATAATATTATTAGAGAGCATTATTGGCAATGTCTAAGAAAGTTACTGTCTAGGAAAGGGTTTGGTCACCTAATTGCGCTTTTGAGAAGGAGAAATCCTTATCGGAAAGCCCCTCTTTCCCAGGAACGGCTGGGTTGTCATAATTGTGATTACGTAATATTATTTGGGAATAATTAATTGTTGATTTATATGATAAGGAAATATTTATTTTATGTGGATATAAATGATGGATAGGAAAATATTTATTTTGTGTGGATATAAATGGAGGAATTAATGCTTGAGGTGTTTTATTAGTATTTTGTCCAAATAAAGAATGAAATTTGGAAATTGTCGAAAAATCGCTTATTACTTGATTTTGTAAAATCCATAACTCTTTGTGTATAATGAGTTAAGAGATTAGCCATATATCAAAAGAAAGCCACAGAAGTAAGATAAGCGTAGAAATTTGAATCACCCAAATATTTTTGAGGATTTTTCGTGGTGACTATTTGAGTGAAATCTGATGCGAGGGACTTATAGTCCGAAAATCAAATCGGTGTTCTTAAGGCTCTATTGTGTGACTTATAATTTTGATCCGGTTAGTTGGATCGTTGTAATTTTTGGATATGTTATACATATATAAGTTGAGTATTTGTACACAAATTTTGAATCTGTTAAAAATGAACATATGATTTGTTATGAATTTTAAGAGGTGTTAAAAATTATCCGTATGTGGATTTAGGACATTTTCTGTTTGAAATTGGGAAAACTTTCTTCTACAAAGTTGTAGAGAATTCGATTTATTATGGAATGGATGTAAAATTCATATTTTTCTGATAAAAGGGCTATTTATTATGAATTATTGAAGTTTCAAAATTAAAATGTTTTTATTAAAAATATGGGTGGGCCCCAATTTTAGTTGTTGGGAAGATGGTTTGATTTACTGGTGGGCCCCACTTGTGGTGGTGAGTTTTGTTCAAAGCATGCATGCGTAGAAAAATTATAATATTATTTTATTATTTTAGTCGCTTTTGGGCGTTACAAATTTTCCTATAAATAGGCGCTTAAGTTATAATTGAAAATCACACTAGAAACATAAGTTTTCTCTGTCTATATTATCGGCGTATTTTGTGAGTACTTAGATACTTTGAGAATTGCTATTCAAAGGCAAGTTTCCTTCAACTTTACATCCGATATTTCGATTAAAATCTAACGCTTTTTTTGAGATAAGGGGATTGTAAGGGTTATTATGTTTTTAGTTTTGTAATTTTTTCGACCCTCAAAAATTTTGAAAAAATTTGAAATGATAATTTGATGAGATTTCTAGATTGTGTCCAAAATTGTGATTTTTTTGACGATATAGATTAGGAGTTATGAATTTTAAGGAAAAGACTTTTTAAAAGTAAACTCTTATAATTCCTTGTGGTTAACTCCAAAATTGGTGAAATTTTTATTGGGAGTACATGTATATAACAACATTATACTCACATAATTTTGAATGTTTGGGCAAAAGTACATTTTATGATAAATGTCTAAATATTCGGCGATTTGGCCATATAAAAATAGTAAATGAATTTTAAAAATTGAGAGAAAAATATATATTCAATATGGGACTATATTACGCTAAATCCCGGAAAAGAAATTTTCCGGGACCGATTCAGTATTTTTCATGAAAATGGATTAGTTATGAGTAAATGAATTAAATATGTTATGTGAAGTAAGAAAATTGGAAAATAGAATTTTATGGCTTGAGAATCCTATATAAGGTATATCTGATTTTGATGAGGGTTTTGGTTATTGGTGATGAAATCTTATGAGTTTGGCATTTTAGGATGATTAAATGCATTAATTAGTAAAGTGTAAACAATTAAAATAAATTGTTTATAAGTTTAAGAAATGATTAAAATATTGTGATAATGTTAATAATATTAGTAAATAAATTTAATGTTATTAAATAATGAATATTATTAAATAGAGTTTATAATATAATGAATAATGTTATTGTCTTAGTTAAATATTACGTTGAAATATTATTTTTGTTCAAATCATTTTGATATAATATTATTCTTGAATTTTACTCCATAAATCGAAGATCATGTTGACAATTTGGATATTCTTGAACTTTGGATAAATTGTATTATAAATGTTTAATATTTATCCTTTTCTTATGTGATTAATTCTTTATATCATTGTCATCATTCTCATGCTTATATTACGTTGAAAGTCATCTATGGCGATGAGTGCATAGATGGATTTGGTATGATTATGACCGGGATTATTCGGTATAATCATGACCGTAATGTTACAAATGATGGGGTAAAAATCATCTTTGGCCCGTAGTGCATAGATGGACTTGGTATGATTATGACTAGGGATTATTCGGTATAATCATGGCCAGTAATTGAAAACACGGATATCCTTGGCCCAGTAGTGTATTGATAATTTGTGGTTGTGATACTATTAAGTTGAGTCTCGGCATTATTGGTTTTACAAATTGTATATATTTGATAAGGTAGTGCAAAGATGGACTTATTGATTATTGGTTTTATAGTTGTATATCTTTGGCTGTAGTGCAAAGATATTAGTTTCTGATTGTATATCTTTGGCACAGTAGTGCAAAGATGGACCGTTGGTTATTAGTTTTTCAATTGTATATCTTTAACTTTTGTAGAAAATGTTAGATCGTTGATTTACCGATTATAAATATGAGCTGTGATTTAATTATAATGCATGGTGGTTCGAGTGAAGACAATGATGAGAGTTCTCTTTATGCGGTGTATAGAAAAGAACTTGTTATGAGTATTACAAGAATTAAATATTAACGATGGACTTTTAATCTAGAGGAGATAATAGACATTATATTCTACTTGACTCTTCTAATGGATTGATTGTTCCACTTCGCAACTATGGTTGAAAAGTTTTATCATCTACCATATGTTCTAAATCTACGATTCATTCTTGACGAAGGCTATGGATAATTTAATTATCTTTAGTCATGATATTCTTTCTTGGGCTAGTTGTGCTCACCCTTTTGCTTCACAATTCCTTTCGGGTAATAAGAGTGTAAATTTGGGTCGAATGAGGATAACAAGGAATAAAGCGGTGGTCTCTAGTCGTGAAGGTTCTCCCTAAACGATATAGAAAAGTGTGTTGTATTTTGTACATCATTTAGTAGTTATATTTGGTGAATCAAATAGGGTGGCGAACCCAACTTTGGAAGGGTGTTTTGCCACTATCATATAAGATGTCTAATGACATACACTACAAAAAGGGTCATTAGCGACGGGCTCATCGCCACCAGTAGAATCCCCATCGCATAAATAAGGTTAATATCGATGGCCTGGCTGCCAATGCGCGCCGATCTTGTGTGCGTCGGTAATGACCCTTTTTTTTGGTGCGGACATTCCCGGTGGAGGAAAACCTCATTAGCGACGGTGATGATATTAACATCGACCAGTCTTTGTCGTCGGCATTGACTTAATAGCGATGGGGGCATTATCGTTGGGGGATGCCATTTAGAATGACAATTAAAACCTCTTGGTGGCGTGACAATGACTCCTTTTATAAAATTTTCTTCTCTATATTTCTTTCCCTCTCAATTTCACCATTTTTTTCTCCTTAATTTCCCCAATGAATATCAAATTCGGTTTATTGATTCTCTAAAGTTCACCCATTTCGCCCATTTCGGTTTATTGATTCACAGGCAACCCATTTCTCGTATCCTTGTTGCAACCCCCTCCCCTTTTGCCGCTGCAATCAAGGCCTAACAATAGGTCCTCCGACGGTACCTCAATTAGTTCCTATCTCCTCTTTAATTTATTTAGGTTCAAGTTGGGTATTTAATATGAAACTTTATAATCATCCAAGGTTGAACTTACATTAAATTGTATTTGGTTTAATATGATATTAATTTGTATGTGTACATTTTCAACCCCATATGTACTTGGGGAAACATCTGTTATGTTTACTATTATGCAATTTCTGTAATAATTTCTTCATGAATTTTATGTTTAGCACCTCTTATAGTGTAATAATTGTTCCTTTTAAGAAATCTACGAATATAGAGCACTCTCTTGAATCAGATTTCCTCCTCCTCCGTGAGGAAGTTAAAGGTGAAATCTCAAAGCTCCTTGTTTACTTTTGAATTGAGTTTGCAGGAGACTTGTAATAGTTGATTCTATCTGACTCCTAAAGTTTTTGCAAATCGCCATTAATTGAACTTCTATTCCATATATGATATTAAGCTATGCAAGCTAAACTCCAGTTGTATGATAGATTTGTTAAAATGTTGTATGAGGTATTGGAAATTCATAACTCTCTGAACAAAGCCAGCCCTTGGTTGATTAAATTTGTAAAACTTTCTACAGAGAGATGACAAGAAACAAATTTACTTGAGTGAGGTTAGTATTGAGCTTTAAACTTGTCTCTAATGTTTGGTTTATTTGGTGCTATCTTGTAATTTGAAAAGTATGCATCAACTAGTACATTTATAGAGTAGTTTTAAACATCATCCTCCCTAGACCCTATTTATTAACTGCATTATTAAAGAACCTAGAAAATTACCCTCTGACATGAATTGAAATTCTTGTACTTGTGAAAATTGCTTTATTACACCCACGATAACATTGATTCATATCTTTCAGCTTTTAAGGTTATAATTACATTCATGACATCATTTCTCATAATAAATGTAATGTAGTCTCTTTGAAATTCAAGAATAAATGTTCATATCTAACCCCCCCTCGCTCCCTAGTTTTTATTTTCAGAGACAAATATCAGTGCGAAAAGAAGGCACAGATGCTCGGTTTCATCCCAAAACGTTGATGCTCCGCTGCAGGATCCAATTTCTCCAACCTCCTCTCCGACCAACTACAGTATATTAGGTAGTTTAATGTAGGATTAATTGAATTGGAATTGGTAATTGATAAATATTAATGTATTTCTTCGTGGGAACGATATTTTTGTTATCATTGTATTACTTGTTGACCACGTATACTTGTGTGTATTCATTGATTGTTGAATCAACCAACATCGAGCAGTTAATAAGAATATGTTTGCCGCTAAAAAGAGTAGCGGCATGGTCTTAGTCCACTTTAATACTAGCTTTTGAATATCAAAATAAACGGAGTAATATGTATATGCTAGAATAGTGCATGCCAATCATTTATATGCTAGTTTTATATTCTATTTGAATATCTTTATTACCTCTTTAATTTATGTTACCTCTTTGATTTATGTTATTTACTAAGCTTCTTAATGTGTAATGTGCGAGATATTATCTTTTTGAGGACGGGCAGGAAGCCCATGGCATGATTGTTCTACACAGATACCTAGAGATGAATTGGCACAAGTGGGTCTTGGCCAACATCTTCCCACCACATATTCGATAGGTAAAATAATTAAATTATATATTTCCTTATTTAATTTATGTAATTTGTAATTGTATTGCTTAGATAAACATAAGATAAAACCTAACTTCCATTAAACTTACGTGACTTGATTCCGGCATACGGAGACCGAGTTATCGCCCAATTGTAAAACTACTTCAACACTTAGGCAAAAAGTCAAAAAGAGCCCAAAACCCGCCATCGGTCGTCCGAACGACACACAAACACACACGTAGCACCATATAGGCATTAGGCATGTCTGCAACTTACTTTAACTCGATTTCGATATCACGGATGCTTAAGTTATTAGCTCGTTTGCCCGATGAACCAACGGTTAGGCAAAAAGCCGAAAAAGAGACCAAAACCCGCACGGTCATCCGAATCGACATGAAACACACACGTAGCACCACATAGGCATTAGGCACGTGTTGCAACTTACGGGACTAGATTTTGATATCTGAATCTTTGAGTTATCGGCCGTTTGCCCGATGAACCAATAGTTAGGCAAAAGCCAAAAAGAGCCCAAAACCGCGTCGGTCATCCGAACGACACACAAACACACACGTAAATAATCAAGCATAGGCATTAGGCACGTGTTGCAACTTACGTGACTCAATTACGACATACGAGAACGAATTATCACCGAAATTGCAAAACTCATCAACACTTAGGCAAAAGCCGAAAAAGTGCCAAAACACCGCATCGACGGCCGTCCGAATGACACGCAAACACACACGTAGCACCGCGATAGGCATTAGGCACATGTTGCGACTTACGGGACTCGATTTTGACATACGGAGATCGAGTTATCGGCTGTTGCCCGATGAACCAACGATTAGGCAAAAGCCAAAAAAGACCAAAACCCGCGACGGTCTTAGAAACGACATGCAAACATACACGTAGCACCGCATAGGCATTAGGCACATGTTACAACTTACGAGACTCAATTTGAAATATGGATGCCGAGTTATCGGCCGTTTGCCGATGAACAAACAATTAGGCAAAAAGCCAAAAAGAGACCAAAACCCGCGACGGTCGTCCGAACGACGACATGCAAACACACACGTAGCACCGCGATGGGCATTAGGCACATGTTACAACTTACGGGACTCAATTTGAAATATGGATGCCGAGTTATCGGCCGTTTGCCCGATGAACCAACAATTAGGCAAAAAGCCAAAAGAGACCAAAACCAGACGGTCGTCCAACGACATGCAAACACACACGTAGCACCGCATAGGCATTAGGCACATGTTGCAACTTACGGACTCAATTTCGATATATGGATGCCGAGTTATCGATCCGCTTTGCCCGATAAACCAACAATTAGGCAAAAAGCCAAAAAGAGACCAAAACCCGCATCGGTCAAATCCGAACGACACGCAAACACACATGTAGCACCGTATATAGGCATTAGGTACGTTTTACAACTTATGGGACTCGATTCCGATATACGGATGCCGAAGTTATCAACCCGCTTGCCGGATGAACCAATTGTTAGGCAAAAGCCAAAAAGAGACCAAAACTTGCATCGGGTCGTCCGAACGACACGCAAACACACACGTAGCACCACATGGGCATTAGGCACGTGTTGCGACTTACGGGACTTGATTCCGATATACTGGATCTTTGAGTTATCAACATGTTTGCCACACTTGTAGAAACGTAAACTAAAATAATTTAAATATTCTTAGTTTTTGACTTCGCTTTTAATATTTTACTTTTGTAGGTCTTGTTGAGGAGCCTCGTGGGGTGGAGGCTACTGACAAAGCGATGCCCGTGGTGGAGATGGTGATGACCACGAAAGGCGATTTGATGAGACTATAGAGGGTGGGACTTTAGGTGGGAGGGAGGCGATGGGGATGGCGATCGTCACGATAGATGGCGGTGATGGTGACAATCGACATTCCCGATCTTGGGTTGTAGTTAGTTTATGTTTATATTTTAACTTTTATAAATGTATTTCTATACCTTTTGAGTTATATGAGACTAGACTTTTGTATCTAACTATATTGCTTATTGATGGTAAAAGATATGATTGTTATTGATATGCATGCATTGTCATTATTTGTTTTTCTTTAATTTTTAACAGTACAATTATATATATGTAAATGAACAGGGAATTTTGAAATTTTTAATTTTTTTAAGCGGTCATTGGTGGCGAGGTCATTGGTGACGGGTCATTAAATTGGTACGGGTGTTAGGTTTGTAATATTCTTGAACGCAATCAAATTGTACAAAATAAGCGGAAACGTGTAAAAATCGAGTTTTAAAATTTTACAAACCATATACCGGATCATCCTTTATGCACAATTATTAATTAAATGAAAAGATATGAAGAACAAGAATCATACCCTTAAAGATTCGAGCTTCCTCAGAATGAAGTTCACCTCCAATCCTTTTCGCGTTCAACTTGAATCCACCAGGTTTGGTTCCTTCCTTTACTCAACGTTAGCCACCCAAGTGCTTGGCCTCTAGAGGTGATCCACCAAAGAAGAAGAATGATCCAAGAAGATGGGTGTTTGGCAAAACTCTAGTTTTTCTATCTCTCAGTAGAAAAGAGCGTACTCTCCCAACTGTTGGAATTTCGTATATTGATATCTCGATATAAGACTCTCTTATAAAGATATCGATTACCCTTCTAATCTAATTAGAAAATAAGGTATTATTTAATTAATTAAATTCTTTTAATTAATTAAGCTCCCTAATCGTATTAGGGATAATTAATTAAACTCTTTTAATTAATTTAATCTCATAATCTTATTAGGAATATATGAGAGTACTTTTATTAATTAATTCCCAAACTCCTTTAGGAATTAAATAATAATAATAGTAATAATAATAATAAGATCGCTCTTATTAATTTATATTTAATATTTCTAAAATATTAAATAATAAATATTAAGCTATTTAATTTATTCTATCACCATGGATTAAATTAAATATACTTAACTTATTATTATGATTATGCCATTAACTTCTTAAATAATTATTCTTCCTTTTATGGTGCGACCCTTTTAGGTTCTCCATATTAAACCTATTGTGAATAAATCAATTATAACAATTATAATCTTATTTAAATAAATAAATTAATTTATTAATTTATTTAAATAAATAATATTTATTCTACAATAGGATAAGCCTCCCTAGCGATCAACGACTTTCAAGATAATATAGATTTCAACATTAATCATAAAAGAACCTTTGAGTAAATAGTTCTTCGTCAATTCAATCCTTCCACTATACATGTCCCAATTAAATATAAGACATGGAATTACTTTATCAAGTCTTATTTTATTTAATTATATGTATTTCGATCCTTAAATTCACAACTCCAAATAATGCAAATTAGAAACTCCTTTCTAATTTCATTCGCATATGCCAAGGACTCTTGGGTTGTCATTTATCGAATCACATAGGACATTTCTCTTCTTTTACTAGAAGTGGTAGATTCTTTATTGATCATACATTATCTCCATGTACAACTAATTATACCAAAACATACCCTTTGATATACCCTAAGGGTCTTAAGGAATAAGTAAAAAAGTATAACTCATTATACACAAGATACTATGATGATCTCAAGTCCAAGGATCACTTGTACTACTATCACTACAAGAATTCTTATTGACAGACAAGTAAAACTCCATTAGGTATTCCTTAGCGAGCCACGTTCAGTGAACTTATTCTCTAATAAGCACCTATATACTTGCTTTAGTGTCTCCACACAAATGATCATGAGATCAATCATCCTCATTCAACGAAGCAAGCAACGTATGTACCAATTTATCCGGATTTACTAATCCCCAATTTAGTAATCCAACGATTGGGAACCATTTTAGTTTTAAGCTTTCTAAGAATTTAGATCTCATTAGAATGATCATCATCATTATTCTAAAAGCATTGCTTAAAACTATGGATTTATCACATATTATAAAACAACATTATGTAGATAATTAAAAAGCCTTTAATAAATTAATACTTTTTATTAATAAATAAATAAGATTGTTACAAAGTATATGCTTTATCACCAAACATGATTAAACTTGTGTGCATACTACTTTCAATCTCCCACTTGCACTAAAGCCAATCATACAGTATCTCATACCCTTCTTCTCTAGTGACGATTATCCTACCGTTGGATAAGTTTTAGTTAATGGATATGTAATATTATTCTTGAGAGTCCACTATATCTATAGTGATTTCCCATCTTTCATTGATTCCTATAATCAAATGAAAGTGCCACAACACATGTTTAGATCCAAGATGAGACTTATGAACTATTCCTAGTTACGTAATGAACGTTTCATCCAAACAATCAACTTGCGACTTCATTTATAGCTATATACTTTGTCTTTATCACTTAACCAACAACTCTTTCATTTTTGAAACCTTTTCAATTCAACACCACGCTTCAAGGTAACACTTTACCTCAAAGTGGATTTTTTGTCGTCTTAGTGCATCTGAAAAAACTTTGAGTTTGTTAAGCCCTCTAGTTTTTAATTTAGACCCACCATGATTATGATCGCATCTTTAGTGCCTTGGTTAAGTACATTAAGATGTTTTCAGCGACTCATAGTGGACTTCTTCGAATATGGTACGATCAACATCGAGGTCTCGTCTGATTCATTGCATACATGATAGTTACTTATGCGATCTCTTTTATGAGTCTATGGGGACTATTAAGAGAGAAACACTCCGTGGCTCATCAACATGAGACATCTCTTGGAGTTTGCCATGCTAAATGACGTTAGCATCAAATGAATATCGTTCCTTGGGTTAAATCGAGCATCCTCTTGAATCTATCTATATAGATTTGTATCTCCAATTATGATACTCTTCCCAAATCATTCATAGAGGAATGTTTAGACAATTTTATCTTTACCGATTGTAGCATTGGTATGTTATTCCTTATCCATAGTATATCAACATATAATACTAGGAATATCACAACGCTCCCATCGGCCCTTTTGTACAAACTAGGTTCATTCTTGTTTTTGATAAAATCAAACTCTTTTGATTGTCTCATCAAAACGAATGTTCCATATTTGAGAAGCTTGCTTCAATCCATTTCTCTAATTGTCTACAACTCTTACCTCATCGTATGTAACTAGGTCATCATCTTTTATGATGTGTACCTCATCATCATCATCTATGATGAATCCATACCTCCTAACTATCTTTGGTAATACTTCTTTACGATTTACGATTAGGTTGTGGTATAATAGGTCTATCTACATGTTCCTCTTATTTGACTTATAGTGATTTGTGGTTCTTGAACTCTTCAAGATCTATTATCCTCCCACTAGCCCCTTCATGATAAACACCTTTATCATAGAAGGCGAGCAGTGTTCTCAACAAACACCTTTTGCTAAATAGGATTATAGAACATATACCCTAAACTTACTTTAGGATGTCCCACAAATTGACACTTGTAAAATCTTATCCCAAGTTTATCCTTTGAAACCATTTCACATAATTTGGACAAACCCTTATTTTAACTTACTTAAAATTAGAATCCTTCCTATCCATAACTTTTATGGACTCTTGTGGTGGATTTTGAGGTTACTTTTTTTTACGTAGATATGCAAACTATTTCCGGACATTATCCTGAAGGATACTTTGGAATGTCGATAAAATCATTATGGACCGCACCATGTCCAACAAGGTACGATTTTTCCTTTCGGATATACATCAATCAATTATTGGGTATCGGTGAGGCGTACATTATGAGAAAACCATTTGAGATGATCTAGAAACTTATTACACAATTATTTATTCCTTGATCTAATCAAAGAATCTTAATACTTTGCCAATTTGTTTCACTACAATTCTTTGAACCTTTCAAATAATTCACACTTGTATTTCAAAGAAATACACACATTCAACTCTTTGAATGATCATCTCATTTTCTTATACTTGTTTGTTCAATTTGCAAAATATATTTTCACGTAAGTTAAGTACACAAAATCCATTAAGTAATATTTTAGTTCAATACAAAACATTATTATTATAAATAGAACAACAATTGTTCTTAATTATAATACCAAAGATTTTATTGTCCAACAATAAAATGGAAATAATGTTTCTAACGCTTAACCGGAATACAATAACAACTTATTGACTTAATAGATTTGCCGTAGGTAATAATGCTAAACTATAAGTTTCTATGGCTAATCTTTACTGCAACATTTGCTTCATTTCCTATACATAAGATTACTTATCTTTGTTTAGCTTTCTACTTTTGCTTGGTCCTTCATAAATCTATATTTATGATAACCAAAGTCGGTATCCAATACCCAAGTAGAACCTTGACTTAAAGAAAAATTATTTTAAATCATGAACAAAATTATATTTGTATGGCAAAAACTTCACTAAGCTTCTTCCGTTTAGCCTCTTCAAAATGATTCTTGTAGTTTCTTTCCGATTCTCAGCTTATTGCATTGGAAGAAAACTCCTTTGCTATCCATATCGCTTTTGTTCTTATTATCCTTTATTTTGTCCTTTCATTTACCTTCTTAGAATCATTCTTCTTTTTAGAAGATCCTTTGGCCCCTATCGGTAAGACTTGGTTTTTCTTGGTTGAAAAGTAACTCTCAACATTTTCAACATGTTAAGCAAATCGGGAGGGCGATATCTAGCTTGTTCATATGAAAAATTCACAACAATTGTGAAAGGAGTCCCGGAGTGAGTGAAAGATCAAATCTTGGCTCAACTCTCCATCCATAACAAAACTCATTGTCTTAATTGATCAATCAAATTGATAATGTTAAGGACTTTTTCTACATCTTTGTAGTGTCACCGATCATTCCAAATCGGAAGAGCTCCTTAGATATCTAATATCTATCGATCCTACTTTCCTCACCATCAACTACTTGACGTGCGGGAATATAGTAGAGAGCATCCATAGTTTCATCTTGACGCCGAAGCTCGTTACTCATGGATGCGAGCATGATGCATTGAGACAATCGTGCATCATCTTGACACTTTCTAAAAGTAGCAATCTTTCCTCGGAGGCTTTGTTCTGCAAACCATTGTAGGATAGGCGTATTAAGGACATAAGATAACTTTTCAAAGAACTATTCTCAATTTCCTTAACCAATCCGCTTTAATTCGGTCCGGTTAATTTAGCATCTAATATGCTTCCCAAAGGATAGTAATTTAGACATTGTAAAATTACGTAAATGAATTTGTAATTAACAACATTTTAGCATACATTCTTTTATTAATCACCAAAAAAATTAGGACTTGTTTTAAATTGGTGTCTCCCACTATTTTCTTCAAACTATATTACCCTCAATATATATAGGTCGGCAATATCTAATTAAAGATATGCTAGTGAGAATAAGGATCCCATTTCAAATGTATATAGCCTTGTGTGTGCACAACAAACTATATATATATATAAATAGGTAGACAACTCTTGTCAATTACATCAACTATGTAACTCCTTGTATTTTGCCTCTTAAATCATAATGGTCAAGTGTGTGCACATCCAGAACTAAAATGATTTAAGTTAAGTCGAACCTAACATTTTCATATAAGTGAAGAAAAAACTATAGCCCTTGTGTGTGCACAACAAAGCGATAATGTTCAATTCCTTATAAACATCATATGTAATAAAAATAACATCTTAAATATTTAATATTTGCCTTGTGTGTGCACAACAAACTCATATTAAATATTCAATACTCTATTGTTTCTATCATGCTAGAAGGCGGACGTTAGATATCCCAAATATCTTTGAACGTTACAACTTAATATAAAATATTTGTGGGGTTTGTTATTAATTTATCTCATCTTTTTAGTACGCATGCATATATATATAAAATACGCGACATATTAATTAACATGCGAAGCATGTTTGCATAATATATATATATATATAGTATAAGCATGCACATATAGAATACTATATTCTACCTAGATTGATTATGGATTTTATTCTAATTTGGTTCACTAGAGCTACCAAGTGAACCAAAAATTCAAACCATAGGAGTGCAAGAATTAATATTTAAATATAACTATTACATTAAAACCCCGCTTCATTACAAACGGGTCTTCAAGCACTCCTTTATCCTTGATCTCCAATTCTTCAAAATTAATTCTAACTATTCATATTACAAAACTATTTAAAATAAATAGAAACATTGATCAACAATCGAGGGAATTACATATGAGGGAGATAGAATTTACATTAAGAAAAAATAGAAGAAGAGTAATGATGATACCCCATTTAATAAAAACCCATACATTCATGCATCCAACTAAAATAAAATCCAATCACATTTAATTGATAGTCCATAATCAATCCCATTTATTATCATACACATCACCATACGCATCAATAAATAACATTCATCTCATGAATAATAAACATTCAATATATATATTGATATCATTTAATGAAAGCAAATTTAGTTAGCATAAAATCTAATTTTGAATCAAAATAATCTCCTTTATTTTAATCCAAATATAAATCAAAATAAACCTCTATTATTTTAATTTATCCAATTTTGAATAAAATAAACTACTTTATTTTAATCAAAATCTTTCATCAAAATATACTCATTTATTTTAATTAATTATGGAATCCAATTCCAAGTAAAAAAAAACTCTTTTATTTAAAGGAAACACGGATTCTTTCATATTCACAAATAAACTCTTTTATTTTGAATAATATGAAATCTTATTCCATATCTAAATAAACTCCTTTATTTAAGAAATACGGATTCTCTTTTCATTCACAAATAAACTCCTTTATTTTGAATAATATGAAATCTTATTTCATATCTAAATAAACTTTTTATTTAAGGAAACATGGATTCACTTTCCTATTCACAAATAAACTCCTTTATTTTATGAAATATAGAATCCAATTTCAACTCCAATTAGTTATCGCTGGAATCCAATTCCAATTTTAATTAGTTAGCAAATTAAATCAATTTTAAAATTAAAATAAATTTTTATTTTAGATTAAAATAAACTTTTTATTTTAATTATAAATAATTAAGAATATTATATATATATAATATATATTAACTGTATATATATATATATATATATATATATATATATATATATATATATATATATATTAACCGTATATAGCTTTTAGAAAAGTTCTGTTAACTAACTAATATATATATAACATAGTTATTTAACTAATATATATATATATATATATATATATATATATATATACATAGTTTACAGACTATTCTGTATTTAAAAGCAAGCCACGTGATTTAGAGAAAAAAATGATCTGTAACTTTAAAAGGTGTCACCCTTATTCACGTTAATGTGCAAGTCAGGATTAACTTTTGCGAAACTGCAGGAAAGATTTACGAATTGATTTTGTTTTTTTTTTTCAAATTTTATATAATAAAATTACGCCCAATTAAATTGTTTCTAAACACATATCAACATACATATCAAATTTAAACAATTAATAATTCGCATAAAGGTTTGGGCTCGATACCAATTTATTAGGTTTATAATATTCTAAACGCAGTCAAATTGCACAAAATATAAGCGAAAACGTAAAATCGTAGTTTAAAATTTTACAAATCATAAACCCGGATCATCCTTTATGCACAATTATTAATTAAACGAAAAGATATAAAACGAGAATCATACCTTGAAGATTCGAAACTTCCTGATGCAAAGTTCACCTCCAATCCTTTTCGCTTCAACTTGAATTCACCCCGTTTGGTTCCTTCCTTTCGATCAACGTTACCACTCAAGTGTTTAGCCTTCAGAGGTGATCCACCAAGGAAAAAGAAAAAGATCCAAGAAGATGGGTGTTTAAGAAAACCCTAGTTTTTCTATCTCTCATAGAAAAAGAAGCGTCTTCACCAACTGTTGGAATTACGTATATTGATATCCGATATAAGACTCCTCTTAAAAAGATATCGCTTAACCCTTCTAATCTAATTAAAAATAGGTATTATTTAATTAATTAAATTCTTTTAATTAATTAAGCTCCTATTCTTTTTTAGTGATAATTAATTAAACTCTTTTAATTAATTTAACCTCATAATCTTATTAGGAATATATGAGAGTCTTTTTATTAATTAATTCCCAAACTCCTTTAGGAATTAAATAATAATAATAGTAATAATTATAATAAGATCGCTCTTATTAATTTATATTTAATATTTCCAAAATATTAAATAATAAATATTAAGCTATTTAATTTATTCTATCACCATAAATTAAATTAAATATACTTAACTTATTATTACGATTATGCCATTAACTTATTAAATAATTATTCTTCCTTTTATAGTGTGACCCTTTAGGTTCTCCATATTAAACCTAGGTTGTGAATAAATCAATTATAACAATTATAATCTTATTTAAATAAATAAATTAAATTATTAATTTATTTAAATAAATAATATTTATTCTACAATAGGGATAAGCCTCCTAATGATCAACGACTTTCAAGATAATATAGATTTCAACATTAATCATAAAAAGAACATTTGAGTAAATAGTTACTGCATAATTCAATCATTCCACCATACAATGTCCCAATTAAATATAAGACGTGTAATTCTTCACAAGTCTTATTTTATTTAATTATATGTATTTCAATCCTTAAATGCACAAATCCAAATAATGCAAATTAGAAACTCCTTTCTAATTTTATTACTTCTTACGCCAAGGACTACTTGGGTTGTCATTTATCGAATCACATAGGACATTTCTCGCTTTTTAATAGAAGTGGTAGATTCTTTATCGATCATACATTATCTCTATATACAACTTATTATACCCAAGCATACCCTTTGATATACCCTAAAGGGTCTTAAGAAATAAGTCAAAGTATAACTCATCATACACAAGATACTTATGATGATCTCAAGTCCAAGGATCACTTGTACTACTATCACTACTGAATTCTTATTGACAGGTAAGTAAAACTCCATTAGGTATTCCTTAGCGAGCCACGTTTAGTGAACTTATTCTCTAATAAGCACCTACATACTTGCTTTAGTGTCTCCACACAAAATGATCATGAGATCAATCATCCTCATCCAACGAAAGCGAAGCAACGTATGTACCAATATATCCTGATTTACTAATCCCCAATTTAGTAATCCAACGATTGGGAACCATTTTAGTTTTAAGCTTTATAAGACTTTAGATCTCATTAGAATGATCATCATCATTATTCTAAAAGCGTTGTTTAAAACTATGGATTTATCAAACAACATTATGTAGATAATTAAAAGCCTTTAATAAATTAATACTTTTATTAATAAATAAATAAGATTGTTACAAAGTATATGCTTTATCATCAAACATGATTGGCTTCGTGCATACTACTTTCGGGTAATCGTGATGAATGACCAAGGTCATTGGCGATGGGACTAGACACTAATTAGCGACGGCCACCTTCTAATAATAACTGCTTAATTAAAATTCAATAATGCTTAGTGGTGACAGGATATCCGTCGTTATGGCAACAAAGAATGACTATTCATGACGGCGTCGTCATAGTCAGAATGACCACATCTTGAATGAGCAACTTCCCGACGCATGACGGCGACGTGAGTCGAGCGGCGACCTCGAGGCGAGCGAGAGGGTGACGAACGATCTTCGCATGATGACGACCTCTTGCAACCGATTAAAAAAGAGTCATAAATTACTCCACCGTTTGTTAAAGAATGACCTTTATTTTTGTAGTGATACAACCTCGTGTCATCATAAGACATGGTTGTGCACATCCACTTCTTTGAGTATATCTACGAACACTACTTATATAATCTTGGAGTTTGGTTGAAATATAATTTTCAATTGCGAGGCATGGTGAAGATAGTTATATATCGAGAAGACTCACCATTAGAAAAAACATGATAGTAATCTTCTCGCTTTTCTTTTAGGGGTCTATTAGGTCAACCAAGGATAATTACGTGGACAAATGATATCTATCATAACCTACACGCATGGCCTCCCATGTAATGAAGGTTTCTTGATCACTTCCCAAAGATTCTAATTTCTAAAACAGCTTTTTTGATTTTTACCTTTATGTAAGGTGCCATTGTGACGTGATATCCAAGGTTGGATGAGAGTCACAAGTGGTATATATTTGTATCAAAACTCACAACATATGTATGTGTTGTATTTTGCACGACAATTGTAGTAATAAAGTTGTAGTTATTTTACGTACCATGTATTTGGCGATTCGAGAATAGGTTGGATGGATTGAACCTATTTTGGGGGCATCACATTGGTATCGAGCTTGTGGATATGGTCTCTGGTGGAGATCGAGAATAGAACTAAGAAGGAGATTAGTAAATCCTTCGCTAGTGTGACTTACCTAAGCTAAATTTTCTTACTTAAGTTGACAAATTGTGATATGTCAATTAACCTTTAGTTTTGAAGTCGTATTCTAGAATGATATCTAAAATACGGGAGATGAGCAATGGAGAAATCATGATGGCCAAGGAGATAGAATCAAAAATGAAAGCAAGGTATTCTCATCTCTTGAATTACCAAGCACGTAAATTTTGGAATTAAATTTCATAAGAAGGGAGATTGTAAGACCCCAATTTTATGAAATAAAAGTATTTAATTTTTCTTATAATTGTTATTCAAGAAATGGTTAAATTGATAAAAGTTTAAAGTTAATGGTGATATATATAAAATTTTCAAAATACGCAAGTGGTTATAAAATACTCATTGTTGTTAGGGAATATTCGTTTGGTCGTGGAATATTCTTACTATCGAAGAATATTCGTACGACAATGCAACCATTTAGGGCCCCATAACCTGAATAACTATCGGATGAAGAAAATGACAAGTTTGAGTTTTTATAAATAACAACAGTAATGGTTACCAAGTATCTTGTTGGACTACATCCTTGGTTAAAATACAATGAATACACGTGGTTGCATTTATATATACACCTGTATTACGCAGATTTTTGAATTATCGATTCTTACTTAAGAAGGCACTACTCAATAATTGTTACGATAATTCTTCGTTCAATATTTTATTTTATTGATTCAATAATTGCTACGTTGATATTTTATATTATTGTTGTTCAATAATTGTCAACGCACAAAGATATCTCCATTATCGGATCAATAAATTTGTATTTGAATAATATTATTAGAGAGCATTATTAGCAATGTCTAAGGAAGTTTTGTCTAGGAAAGGGTTTGGTCACCTAATTGAAAGTAGTATGCACTCAAGCCAATCATGTTTGATGATAAAGCATATACTTTGTAACAATCTTATTCATTTATTAATAAAAAGTATTAATTTATTAAATGCTTTTAATTATCTACATGATGCTATTTTATAATATGTGATAAACCCATAGTTTTAAGCAATGCTTTTAGAATAATGATGATGATCATTCTAATGAGATCTAAATTCTTAGAAAGCTTAAAACTAAAATAGTTCCCAATCGTAGGATTACTAAATTGGGGATTAGTGAATCCGGATAGATTGGTACACACGTTGCTTGCTTCATTGGATGAGGATGATTGATCTCATGATCATTTGTGTGGAACACTAAAGCAAGTATGTAGGTGCTTATTAGAGAATAAGTACACCTTGAGCGTGGCTCGCTAAGGAATACCTAATGGAGTTTTATTTGCTGTCAATAGGAATTCTGTAGTGATAGTAAAGTACAAGTAATCCTTGACTTGAGATCATCATAGTATCTTGTGTATGATGAGTTATACTTTGACTTATTCCTTAAGACCCTTAAGGTATATCAAAGGGTATGCTTGGGTATAATAAGTTGTACATGGAGATAATGTATGATCAATAAAGAATCTACCACTTCTAATAAAAGAGAGAAATGTCCTATGTGATTCGATAAATGACAACCTAGTAGTCCTCGGCGGCGTAATGAAATTAGAAAGGAGTTTCTAATTTGCATTATTTTGAGTTGTGCATTTAAGAGTCGAAATACATATAATTAAATAAAATAAGACTTGACAAGTAATTCCATGTCTTATATTTAATTGGGACATTGTATGGTGGAAGGATTGAATTATGACGCAGAACTATTTACTCAAGAGGTTCTTTAATGATTAATGTTGAAATCTATATTATCTCGGAAAGTCGTTGATCGCTAGGGAGGCTTATCCTATTGTAGAATAAATATTATTTATTTAAATAAATTAATTATTTAATTTATTTATTTAAATAAGATTAGAATTGTTCTAATTGATTTATTCACAACCGGTTTAATATGGAGAACCTAAAGGGTCACACCATAAAAGAAAGAATAATTATTTAAGAAGTTAATGGCATAATCGTAATAATATGTTAAGTATATTTAATTTAATCTATGGTGATAGAATAAATTAAATAGCTTAATATTTATTATTTAATATTTTAGAAATATTAAATATAAATTAATAAGAGGAGTCTTATTAATATTATTACAATTATTATTATTTTAATTTCTAAAAGAGTTTAGGAATTAATTTAATATAAGAACTCTCATTTATTCCTAATAAGATTAGGAGGAAAATTAATTAAAGGAGTTTAATTAATTATCCCTAATAAGATTAGGGAGCTTAATTAATTAAAAGAATTTAATTAATTAAATAAATCCCAATTACTTAATTTTTAAGGTGGGTTGCCCACATCTATAAATAAGAGAGTCTTATTATGGGTGGTGTGGGTTGTTGATTTTTCAACATACATAATAATTCCAATTTATTGGGAGAGTACACCTTTTCTATAGAGATAGAAAAACTAGGGTTTAGCCAACCACCCTTCTTCTTGAATTTTCTTCTTCCTTGGTGGATCACCTCTGAGGCCAAACATTTGGGTGGCTAACGTTGATCAAAGGAAGAACCAAACCCTATGGATTCAAGATTGAGCGAAAAGGATTTGGAGGTGAACTTGTACCGAGGAAGTTCGATCTTCAAGGGTATGATTTATTCTTTATCTTTTCGTTTAATTAATAATTGTGCATAAAGGGATGATCCGGGTATATGGTTTGTAAATTTTAAACTCGATTTTACACGCTCAGCATAATTTTTGCAATTTGATTGCGTTATGAATATTACAAAGCTAACAATTGCATCGAGCCAAACCTTTATGCAAATTATTAATTATTTAATTTAATATGTATATTGATATGTGTTTAGAAACAATTTAATTGGGCATAATTTTATTGTATGAAATTTAAAAAAAAAAAAAAAAAAACGGAAATCATGAAAATCAAGTGAATCTTCTTTGAGTTTCATATTATGCCATCAAAGTGACCAACGTCTTTGCCGTATAATAGTATGCATATAACAGATTTCAAGTTGAATTACCATACAATATTATGTTGAATGGGATATTAATTAAGTAAGCATGTAATAGAATCTTTGATTCACGGAACACACAAAAAAAAAAAAAAACAAACATTGCGGAAATATAAAGAAAAGTTAGTTGGTTTTTTAAAAGAGATGGCACTGATTATTATATTATATATATAATAGTTATATATATATATATATATATATATATATATATATATATATATTATTCTTAATTATTTTATAATTAAAATAAAATGTTTATTTTAATTTTAAAATAAAAAGTTTATTTAATATTAAAATAAAAGAGTTTATTTTAATTTTAAAATTGAATATTATATATGTATATTTAATTATTTTAATCTTAAAATAAAAGTTTATTTTAATTTTAAAATAAAAGGTTTATTTTAATCTTAAAATAAAAGGTTTATTTTAATTTGAAAATTAAATTTCATGCTAACTAATTAGAGTTAGAATTGGATTCCATGATAACTAATTGGAGTTGAAATTGGATTTTTCTTTCCTTAAATAAAGGAGTTTGTTTAGATATGAAATAAGATTTCATATTATTCAAAAATAAAGTGTTTATTTGTGAATAGGAAAGAGAATCCATGTTTCCTTAAATAAAGGAGTTTATTTAAATATGAAATAAGATTTCATATTATTCAAAATAAAGGAGTTTATTTGTGAATAGGAAAGATAATCCGTGTTTTCTTTAATATTTTTTTTATATGGAATTGGATTCCATAATTAATTAAAATAAAAGAGTTTATTTTAATTAAAGATTTTTTTTATATGGAATTGGATTCCATAATTAATTAAAATAAAGGAGTTTATTTTGATTAAAGATTTTGATTAAAATAAAATAGTTTATTTTATTCAAAATTGGATAAATTAAAATAAAATAGTTTTATTTTGATTTAAATTTGGATTAAAATAAAGGAGTTTATTTTGATTCAAAATAGATTTTATACTAACTAAATTTGCCCATTAAATGATATCAATATATATATTAAATGTTTATTATTCATAAGATGAATGTTATTTATTGATGCATATGATGATGTGTATGATAATAAATGTGATTGATTATGGACTATCAACGAATGTGATTGGATTTTATTTTAGTTGGATGCATGAATGTATGGGTTTTATTAAATGGGGTCTGCAGCCTCGTCTTCTCTAATTTTTCTTAATGTAAATTCTAACTCCTCCTATGTACTTCCCTCGATTTGCGATCAAGGTTTCTATTTATTTTAAATAGTTTTGTAATAGGAATAGTTAGAATTAATTTTAAAATTGGAGATCAAGGAGCAAGGAGCGCTTGAAGACCCGTTTGTAATGGAGCCCGGGTTTAAATGTAATAGTTATATTTAAATATTATTTCTTGCACCCCTAGGGTTTGACCTTTTGGTTCACTTGGTGGCTCTAGTGAACCAAACTAGAATTAAAGTCCATAATCAATTCGGGTAGAATATAGTATTCTATATGTGCATGCTTATACTATATATATATTATATATTATGCAAACATGCTTCAGCATGTTCATTAATATAACGCGTATTTTATATATATATGTGCAATGCTGCTATTAACAAGATGAATAGACAAATTAATAACAAACCCTCAATTTTTTATATTAAGTCCTAAGCGTTCAAAGATATTTGGAATATCGAACGTCGCCTTCTAGCATGATAAAATTAATAGAGTATTAAATATTTAATATGAGTTTGTTGTGTCACCACAAGGCAAGTATTAAGTATTTAAGATGTTAATTTATCACATTTGATGCTTATAAAGAAAATTGAACAATATTGTTTTGTTGTGTCACCACAAGGATGATATTTTTCTTTTTGAATATATGGAGTGCTAGGTTGGACTTAACTTGGATAATTTTGATTCTGGATGTGCCACCACTTGATCAAAATAATCTAAGAGACAAAATACAAGGAGTTGCATAGTTGATGTAATTGACAAAAGTTGTCTACCTATTTATTTATATATAGTTTGTTGTGTCACCACAAGGCTATATACATTTGAAATGGGATCCTTATTCTCACTAGCAAATCTTTAATTAGATTTTGCTTAACTATATAAGTGAGGGTAATATAGTTTGAAGAAAATAGTGGGAGATACCAATTTAAAACAAGACCTAAATTATTTTGGTAATTAATAAAAGAATGTATGTTAAAATGTTGTTAATTACAAATTCATTTACGAAATTTTACAATGTCTAAAATTACTATCATCTGCGAAGCATATTAGATGCTAAATTAACCGATATCGAATTAAACCGGATTGGTTAAGGAATTTGAGAATAGTTCTCATAGTGAAAAGCTATCTTATGTCCTTAATACGCATATCCTGCAATGGTTGCGCATAATGCCTCGAGGAAGAGATTGCTACTTTTAGAAAGTGGCAAGATGATGCACAGCGATTAGCTCAATGCATCATGCTCGCATCCATGAGTAACGAGCTTGACGTCGGCATGAAACTATGAATGCTTCTACTATATTCACGCACATCAAGTAGTTGATGGTGAGGAGAGTGGGGCGATAGATATCGACATATCTAAGGAGCTCTTCCGATCTAGAATGGCCAATGGCACTATAGTAAATGCATAAAAGTTCTTAACATAATCAATTTGATTGATCAATTAGGACAACTGGTTTTGTCATGGATGGAGAGTTGAGCCAAGATTTGATCTTGCACTCACTCCCGGACTCCTTTCACAATTGTTGTGAATTTTTCATATGAACAAGCTAGATATCGCCTTTCGCTGATTTGCTTAACATGTTGAAAAATGATGAGAGTCACTTTCCAACCAAGAAAGACCATGTCTTACTGGTAGGGGCCAAAGGATCTTCTGAAAAGAAGAACGATTCAAAGAAGGTAAATAGAAAGGAAAAAACAAAGGATAATAAGAACAAAACTGATACGGATAGCAAAGGAGTTTGCTTCCACCGCAATAAGTCCGGACACCTTGGAAAGAAACTGCGAAAGCATCTTGCGAGAGGCTAACCAAAGAAGCTTAGTGAAGTTTGATTATAATACGCTTTTTGTTCATGATTGAAATAAATTTTTCTTTAAAAGTCAAGGTTCTACTTGGGTATTGATACCGATTTTGGTTATCATAAATATAGATTTATGAAGGACCAAGCGAAGTAGAAAGTTAAACAAAGATAAGTAATCCTATGTGTGGAAAATGAAGCAAAGGTTCTTTGCATTAGCTATAGAAACTTATAGTTTAAGATCGCTTACGGGCAAATCTATTAAGTCAATAAGTTATTATTGTATTCCGCTTCTTGTTAAAAATATTATTTCCATTTTATTGTTGACAATGAAAAAAACTTTGATATTATAATTAAGAACAATTGTTGTTCTATTTATAATAATAATGTTTTGTATAGAATCGAAATATTACTTAATGGATTTTGTATACTGACTTACGTGAAAAATTATTTTGTAAATTGAACAAACTAGTATAAGAAAAGGAGATGATCATTCAAAGAGTTGAATGTATGTATTTGTTGAAATACAAGTGTGAATTATTTGAAAGGTTCAAAGAATTCAGAAGTGAAACAAATTGGCAAAGTATTAAGATTCTTTGATTAGATCAAGGAATAAATACTTGTGCAATAAGTTTCTAGATCATCTCAAATAGTTTTCTCATAATGGACACATCCTGATATGCAATAATTGATTGATGTATCTGAATGAAAAATCGTACCTTGTTGGACATAGTGCGGTCCATAATGATTTTATCTTGACATTCCAAATCCTTCCGGGATAATGTTCTAGAAATGGTGATATTAAGATAAGGGGTTCCAACTTATGTGAAAAGGTTTCAAAAGGATAAGCTTGGGACAAGATTTGACAAGTGTCGATTTGTGGGACATCCTAAAGTAAGTTTAGGGTATATGTTCTATAATCCTCGCTTATGAAAAGGTGTTTGTTGCGAAACACCACGCTTTCTAAGATAAAGGTGTTTATAATTGAAGGGGGCTAGTGGGAGGATTATAGATCTTGAAGAGTTCAAGAACCATAAAACACTATAAGTCAAATATGAGGAACTCAGAGATAGACTTTATTGTACCACAAAGAATCGTAAATCGAATAGTACCGAAGATACCTAGGAGGTATGGATTCATCATGGATGATGATGATGAGGTATACATCATAGAAGATGATGATCCGAGTTACATTCGATGAGGTAAGACTTCTAGTGTGTACAAAAGGGTCAATTAGGGCGTCGTGAAATTTTTAGTATTATATGTTGATATACTACGGATAAGGAATGACATACCAATGCTACAATCAAGAATGATAAAGTTGTCTAAACATTCCTCCATGAATGGTTTGGGAAGAGTATCTTAATTGGGGTATAAATCTATATAGATAGATTTAAAAGGATGCTCAACTTAACCCAAGGAACGTATATTCATTTGATGCTAAAGTCGATTAGCATAGCAAACTCCAAGAGATGTCTCATGTCGATGAGCTATGGAGTGTATCTCTCCTAATAGTCCCCACAGGACTCCAAAAGAAAGATCACATGAGTAACTATCATGCATGCAATGAAATGTACGAGACCCGATGTTGATCGATCGTATTATGGAGAAGTTCACTATGAGTCGGTGAAAAACATCTTAAAGTGCTTAACCCAAGCACTAAGGATGTGAGCATACATGGTGGGTCCGAATTAAAACTAGAGGGCTTAATGACTCAAGTTTTTCGACGAGACTCAAGATGAATGTAAAATCCACTTTAAGGTAAAGCGTTATCTTGAATAAGGTGGTGCGATTGAATTGGAAAGGTTCTAAACAAAGAAAGAGTTCTTTGGTTTAGTGATAAAGACAAAGTATATAGCTATAAATGAAGTCTGCAAGTTGATTGTTTGGATTAAAAGTTCATTACGTAACTAGGAATAGTTCCTAAGTCTCATCTTGGATCTAAACATGTGTTGTGGCACTTTCATTTGATTATTAGAATCATTGAAAGATGAGAAAATCACTATAGAGATAGTGGACTCTCAACAACAACATTACATATCCATTAACTAAAGCTTATCCAACAATGGGATAATCGTCACTTGTAGAAGAAGAGTATAAGATACCATGACGATTGGCTTTAGTGCAAGTGGGAGATTGAAAGTAGTATGCACTCAAGCCAATCATGTTTGATGATAAAGCATATACTTTGTTAAAATCTTATTCATTTATTAATAAAAGTATTAATTTATTAAAGGCTTTTAATTATCTACATGATCTTTGTTTTTATAATATGTGATAAACCCATAGTTTTATGCAATGCTTTTAGAATAATGATGATGATCATTCTAATGAGATCTAAATTCTTAGAAAGCTTAAAACTAAAATAGTTCCCAATCGTTTGGATTACTAAATTGGGGATTAGTGAATCCGGATAGATTGATACATCGTTAACTTGCTTTCATTGGATGAGGATGATTGATCTCATGATCATTTGTGTGGAGACACTAAAGCAAGTATGTAGGTGCTTATTAGAGAATAAGTACACTTTGAACGCGGCTCGCTAAGGAATACCTAATGGAGTTTTATTTGCTGTCAATAGGAATTCTGTAGTGATAGTAGTCAAGTAATCCTTGGACTTGAGATCATCATAGTATCTTGTGTATGATGAGTTATACTTTGACTTATTCCTTAAGACCCTTAGGGTATATCAAAGGGTATGCTTGGGTATAATAAGTTGTACATGGAGATAATGTATGATCAATAAAGAATCTACCACTTCTAATAAAAGAAGAGAAATGTCCTATGTGATTCGATAAATGACAACCCAAAGAGTCCTTGGCAATATGTAATGAAATTAGAAAGGAGTTTCTAATTTACATTATTTGAGTTGTGCATTTAAGAGTCGAAATACATATAATTAAATAAAATAAGACTTGTGATAATTCCATGTCTTATATTTAATTGGGACATTGTATGGTGGAAGGATTGAATTGTCGGTAACTATTTACTCAAGGGTTCTTTAATGATTAATGTTGAAATCTATATTATCTGGAAAGTCGTTGATCGCTAGGAGGCTTATCCTTATTGTAGAATAAATATTATTTATTTAAATAAATTAATTATTTAATTTATTTATTTAAATAAGATTAGAATTGTTCTAATTGATTTATTCACAACCGGGTTTAATATGGAGAACCTAAAGGGTCACACCATAAAAGGAAGAATAATTATTTAAGAAGTTAATGGCATAATCGTAATAATATAGTTAAGTATATTTAATTTAATCTATGGTGATAGAATAAATTAAATAGCTTAATATTTATTATTTAATATTTTAGAAATATTAAATATAAATTAATAAGAGGAGTCTTATTAATATTATTACAATTATTATTATTTTAATTTCTAAAAGAGTTTAGGAATTAATTTAATATAAGTACTCTCATTTATTCCTAATAGGATTAGGAGGAAAATTAATTAAAGGAGTTTAATTAATTATCCCTAATAATATTAGGGAGCTTAATTAATTAAAAGAATTTAATTAATTAAATAAATCCCAATTCCTTAATTGTTAAGGTGGGTTGCCCACATCTATAAATAAGAGGAGTCTTATTATGGGTGGTGTGGGTTGTTGATTTTTCAACATACGTAATAATTCCAATTTGTTGGGAGAGTACACCTTTTCTATAGAGATAGAAAACTAGTGTTTAGCCAACCACCCTTCTTCTTGAATTTTCTTCTTCCTTAGTGGATCACCTCTGAGGCCAAACATTTGGGTGGCTAACGCGTTGATCAAAGGAAGGAACCAAACCCGTGGATTCAAGATTGAACGAGAAAGGATTTGAAGGTGAACTTGTACACGAGGAAGCTTGATCTTCAAGGGTATGATTTATTCTTTATCTTTTCGTTTAATTAATAATTGTGCATAAAGGGTGATCCGGGTATATGGTTTGTAAATTTTAAACTCGATTTTACACGCTTAGCATAATTTTTGCAATTTGATTAATTATGAATATTACAAAGCTAACACTAATTATGCGCCAAGAAGGAGAAATCTTTATCTGAAAGCCCCACTTTCCTAGGAACAGCTGGTTTGTCATAATTGTGATTACAGTAATATTATTTGGGAATAATTAATTGTTGATTTATATGAAAAGAAAATATTTATTTTATGTGGATATAAATGATGGATATGAAAATATTTATTTTGTGTGGATATAAATGAAAAAATTAATCTTTGAGGTGTTTTATTAATATTTTGTCGAAATAAAGAATGAAATTTGAAATTGTCAAAAAATCGGTTTATTACTTGATTTTGTAAAATCCATAACTCTTTGTGTATAATGAGTTAGGAGATGAGCCATATATCAAAAAGAAAGCCCCGAAAGAAAGCTAAGCGTAGAAATTTGAATCACCCAAATATTCATTTGTGGATTGTTCGTAGTGACTTTTTGAGTGAAATTGGTAAGAGGGACTTATAGTCTCAAAATCAAATCGGTGTTCTTAAAACTCTATTAAGTGAGTTATAATTTTGATCCGACCGTTGAATCGTTGTGATTTTTGGATATGATATACATATATAAGTGGAGTATATGTCCATAAATTTTGAACTATTAAAAATGAATGTATGATTTGTTAAGAATTTTAAAAGGTGTTAAAATTGTCCGTATGTGGATTTCGGACATCTTCTGCTTGGAATTTGGAAAAACTTTCTTCGCAAAGTTGTAGAGAATTCGATTTAAGATGGAATGGACATAAAATTCAGTATTTTAGGATAAAGGGCTATTTAATATGAATTATTTAAGTTTCAAAATTAAAATGTTTTTATTAAAAATATTGGTGGGCCCCACTTTTGGTTGTTGGGGAAGATGGTTGATTTCTGGTGGGCCCCACTTATGGTGGTGAGTTTTGTTCAAAAGAATGCATACGTAGAAAAATTATAATATTATTTCATTATTTTATTACGCTTTGGCGTTCTAGTTTTTCCTATAAATAGACGCTTAAGTTAGAAATGAAAATCACACCGTAAACATAAGTTTTCTCTCTATATATATTATCGAGCATATTTTTATGAGTATTTAGATACTTTGAGAATTGCTATTTAGTGCAAGTTTCCTTTTGACTTTACATCGATATTCCAAATGTAAATACTACTCTTTTGAGGTAAGGATTGTAAGTGTTATTATTATTTTTTTAGGTTTAAGTAATTTTTTCGACACTCAAAAATTTTGGAAAAATTTAAAATGATAATTTGATGAGTTTTCTAGATTATGTCCAAAAATGGAGATATTTGGATGTATAGATTAGGAGTTATGAATTTTATGGAAAAAGACTATTTTAAAAGTAAACTCTTATAACTCTTGTGGTTAACTCCAAAATTGGTGAAATTTTTATTGGGAGTACACGTATATAACAACAATATACTCGTGAATTTGAAATGTTTGGGTAAAAGTACGCTTTATGATAAATGTCTAAATATTCTAAGCGCTTTTGGCCATATGAAAAATAGTAAATGAATTTTAAAAATTCCGAGAAAAATATATGTTCAATATAGGACTATATCATACTAAATCCCGAAAAGAAAATTTTTTACTGGACCGATTTAGTATTTTTCATGAAAATGGACTAGTTATGAGTAAATGAATTAAATATTTAATGTGAAGTAAGAAAAATTGAAAAATAGGATTTTATGGCTTGAGAATCCTATATAAGGTATATGAAGATTTTTGATGAGGGTTTTGGTTATTGGTGATGAAATCTTATGAGTTTGGCATTTTAGGATGATTAAATGCATTAATTAGTAAAGTGTAAACAATTAAAATAAATTGTTTTAAGTTTAAGAAATGATTAAAATATTGTGGTAATATTAATAATATTAGTAAATGAATTTAATGTTATTAAATAATGAATAATATTAAATAAAGTTTATAATATAATGAATAATGTTATTATCTTTGTTAAATATTCGTTGAAATATTATTTTCTGTACAAATCATTTTTATATAATATTATTCTTGAATTTTACTCCACAAAGCGATATCATGTTGAAAATTTGGATATTCTTGAACTCGGATAAATTGTATTATAAATGTTTAATATTTATCCTTTATCTTATTTGATTGATTCTTTATATCATTGTCATCATTCTAATGCTTATATTGTGTTGAAAGTCATCTATGGCCGATAGTGCATAGATGGTGTGACGCCCCAAAATGGGTATACATCACCTATTCGAGTCAAATCAAATACATGGTACAAAATTCAAATGCAACTTAATTATACAACAAATGTCGTAAAATATGACTAAACATATCTTTGTGAGTTTTAATACAAATATTGTCATCTAGACAATATACAAACTCAATGGGGTTCTCATTACATTTATTATCACACTATTTTATAGAATATTGAGGACTACTAATGCTATTATCCTGGACCATCACCTGCTTTCCGACTAGTCCCCTCGCTACGCTTCTCATTTCACAAGAGAACAATGAAAAGCAAAATGGTGAGCTCAACTAGCCCAAAGAAGAAATATTATGACTAAGATAATGCGAATAAATTATCATTAGCCTTCAACGATGTTAAACCGATAAAATATAACAAACATCAAGTTTAAGCTGCAGTGAAACAAATAATCCATTAGAAGAGTTAAGTAGAGAATCAAATCTACTATCTTTTACGATTTAAAAGGTTTTTCATGACTTTTATCATTTGAGACTCGACAATAAATAATCCACATCATCCTCGCTTTACTGACCAAGGATATTCATTAGTATCACAACCACAAATTATCCATGCACCACGACCAAGGATATTCGTATTTCATCAATGGTCATGATCATGCCAACAACCATCCATCAATGCACTAGGGTCAATGAGGACTTTTTCCATATCATTTGTAACATTACGGTCGTGATTACAATCAATAATCCTTGGTCATAATCATTCCAAGTCCATCTATGCACTACAGGTGTCAGATGACTTTCAACATAATATAAACATGAGGATGATGACAATGATATAAGAATTCAATAAAACAAGTTTAAGAATTAATTTATCTAGGAACTAATAATGTCCAAATTGTCAATATGATACTTCTTTGTAGAGTAACACTCAAGAATTCTCAAAAGAATATTTTCATGAAAAGATATCTTTGGATGAAGCGCAAATAATCAAGAGGATATTCCACTAATTTTATGGAGTATAGAAGTCAAAACTTTAACCAATTTGAGTATAATAAAGAATGGAATAACAAAAGAAATCACTGGGCATGCTATAGAGCCCATGCATGTGTTATTCCAATAGAATTATAAATAATGGAACCAGTCATGCATAAACGCACCGGCGGCGATATTTCAATGAGAATAATAAATAATGGAACCGGTCATGCGTAAACGCATTCACAAGATATTCTAACAGAATAATAAACAACGGAACATTCGTGTCATGCGTAAACGCACGCATGTGATGTTCCAACAAAATAATAAATATTGGAACCGTGTCATGCGTAAGCGCATGTGGCGGGATGTTCCAATGTAATAATAAATAATAGAATAACGTAAGAATTTCACTAAGTATAGGGGCATCCAGCATATACACAAAGTTATTCCAATGTAATAATAAAGAATGGAATAACAAAAGAATTTCACCAATAAGAAAGATGGAATACCCCTAACGAGTACAACAAATAATCTCCCTTATCGTAAAAGAAGAGTATTTTTGGTAGTAGGGCGAGGATATACTCAAAGAAAACTTGCACTACGCCAAAGCTTTCTTAAACTCTAAAGAAATACTCTCAAGATTATAGAAGAAGAACTCTCTCTATAGTTAATCTCTAGAGTTTTAGTGAATTCGTAAAAATAATGAAGGAATGAGCTTCTATTTATGAAGAATGGATTGAATAAGTAACTAATTCATGAACAATTCCAGTTGATTTATTTTAAACTGACGGTCAAGATTGGTTTACAATAAAATATAATATATTTTACTTATAATCTAATAAAACGAATAACTTTATAAAAGCATTCTATTTTATATAAAAAGATTTTAGTATGCAAATACTATGCAGCACTTATGCAAAACACTATGCATAATAAAATATAATATATTCTAATTATTGTCTAATAAAATGTATAACTTTATAAAAGTATTCTGCTTTATATAATTTTTTTACTATTAGTCTAATAAAACGAATAACTTTATAAAAGTATTACATTTTTTATATAAAAAGCTTTTCTATTTTATTACATTAATAATACTAATAAAACAAAACTCATCATCATTATTATAATTCACAATATTTATCGATCGTCATTCCCGTGAAAGAGGGGCTTTCAATAAGGATTTCTCCCCACCAAGTGCGCAATTAGGTGACCAAACCTCTCATTGATGTAACTTCTAGACATCGTTAATATTGCAAATAATAATATTAATAACTTTGTCATCTCAATTATTGATTATAAAATATCGACAATAATTTAATCAAATAACGTGAGATACTATATCACGTGATTATCAGTAATAATAATTGAACAAAATTGAGTGACTTCTCACGTAAGTATTAATAATCAATATCGTGTAATTTCTTTCGTGCAACTACGTGTATTCTCGTACTTTTAACACCGTGTGTTTCAACAGCTAATGATAAAACTTCCATTTATTATTTTCATAAAGTATTTTTGTTTTCAATCAATCCGATAATTAATTCCGCTAGGGGTCCACCAATGATAAAGGCTTAGTTATATACGAATATTCTCATTCAAATGAATATTCCCCAACCAATCGAAAATTATATAACAACTTCGTGACTTTGCAAAATTTATAAATATTACCCACAATTATAACATTTTATCAAATTTACTCCATAATATTCAAAAATGATATTTATAGAAAATTCATCTTTATTTATAAAAGTTGGGGTCTTACAACCTCCCTTCTTATGAAATTTTGCCTCGAAATTAGAGTACATACCGGTATGTCGAAGATGTAAGGATACCTTGATTTCATTTGATTCTAACTCCCAAGTCATTTCCTCAACATCGTGGTTCCTCCACAATACTTTAACTCGAGGTATAATCTTGGAGCATAGAATATGTTCCTTCTTATCTAAGATTTGAACAGAACCTCTTCATACGTCAAATCTTCCTCTATTTCGTTCGGTTATAACTCAATAATGTGGTTCGGGTCTTCCACATATTTACGTAACATAGATATGTGAAAAACGTTATGAACACGAGACATACTTGGCGATAAAGCGAGTCTATAGGCCACGCCCCTACTCGATCGAGGATTAAAATGGGCCGATGAATCGAGGATTGAGCTTTCCTCTCTTTCCAAATCTTGTAACTCTTTTCCATGGAGCAACACGTAACAATACATGATCTCCTATATCGAATTACACGTCCTTTCGATGAAGATTAGTATAACTCTTTTGTCGATCTTGTGAGGTTTTTTATCGTTGTCGGATCGTTTGAATCTTTTCAAGTGAGTCATACGTACTGAACTCCGGTGCAACAACGTTGCTTCACCCACCTCATCCCAACATCTTTGGAGAACGACACTTTCTTCCATACAACGCCTCAAATGGAGCCATGCCAATACTTGCTTGATAAGCTGTTGTTGTAGGAAAACTCCACCAATGTTAAGAACTTATCCCAACTTCCCTTGAAGTCAAGGACACGAGTCTTAATAAATCTTCAAGAGTTTAAATAGTCTTCTCAGACTCCCCGTCTGTTTGAGGATGATATGCCGAAGCTAAATCATAAATCTGTGCCCATAGCTTTCTCGCAAACTAACCCAAAATCGTGAAGTGAATCTTGGGTCTCGATCGAAAACTATGGATACTTGACATACCATGCAGATCTTATAATCTCGTTTATGTACATACGAGCAAGACGTTCAAGTGTATAAGTTTCTCGTGATCGATAAGAAATGAGCGGACTTGGTCAATCTATCAACAATGACCCAAATCGCATCTATACCTTGAGAAAACCTTAAGAACACTAGTAACAAAATCCATGGTAATGTGCTCCCACTTCCATTCTGAAATTTTAAGTGGTTGCAATAGACCTTTTGGTACTTTAACTCGTTGACAAGTTAGACACCTTAAGATAAACAAATATATATCTCTCTCTTCATATTGCTCCACCAAAATGTATGATTTAATATCATGATACATTTTGGTACTCCTGAGATGGATTACAAACGGTGTAGTAGATGCGCCTCCATCATGATTTTATACTTTAAATCATGATCGTTAGGAACATAAAGTCCGGAGTTGAATCAAAGTATTCCTTCTTCATCGATTCTTGCTTCCGATAGGACCTTCTTGCACTTTCTTCCTCATAATGCATCACCTCCAGTGTCCAGTAGCTTGAGCGAATTTTAAATTTATCAATTAAAGTTGGTTCTACTCAGATATTCGCCATCATCACATGGGTCCCTGGAGTCTTTAACTCTATCTCCATCCTTTGCAAGTCACACAAAATGGGCCTTTGTGTTGACAATATCGCACTTTCGTGCTTGTATATGATCTTCTACTCAATGCGTCGCCTACCACGTTCGCTTTTCCGTGATGGTATTGGATGGTATGATCATAATCTTTCAACAGTTCAAGCCAACGTCGTTGTCGCATGTTGAGTTCCTTTTGAGTGAAGAAATATTTGAGACTTTTATGATCCGTAAAGATCTCCACCTTCTCCCTATACAAGTAATGCCTCCAAATTTTAAGTGCGAGGACAACAAATTTGCTAACTCTAGGTCATGAGTAGGATAATTCCTCTCATATTCTTTGAGTTGTCTTGAGGCATAGGCTATGACTTTCCTATTTGCACGAGAACAAATCCCAACCCTTTGCTCAAGCATCATCAGTAGATGACAAATCCCTCCGAGCCGATGGTATTGTCGAACAGTCTTTGAAATGAGTCTCCTCTTGAGTTCTTGAAAACTCTTCTCACATTCTTCGGCTCCAATGAACTTTGTATCTTTCCGAGTCAATTTGAGTTAATGGAGTAGCTATTCGAGAAAATCCTTCCACAAATCTCCGATAATAACTAGCTAAGTTTGAGAAAGCTATGTACTTTTATCCATCGATTTAGGTTGCTCCCACTTTGAATTGCTTCAATCTTTCACGGGTTAACAGATATTCCATGACTTGATACTACGTGCCCAAGGAATGCTACTTCGCAAGTCGAACTCACATTTCTTCAACTTGGCATAAAGCTCAGATTCACGAAGCTTTGATACTAACCGTGACGCCCCCAAAATCCAGTATACATCACCTATTCTCGAGTCGCCAAATACATGGTACAAAATTCAAATACAACTTAATTATACAACAATGTAAAATAAATACGATTAAACATATGCTATGAGTTTTAATACAAATATTGTCATCTAGACAATATACAAACTCAATGGGGTCCTCATTACATTTATTATCACACTATTTCATAGAATAGTGAGGACTACTAATGCTATTATCTAGACCATCACTCGTTCTCGACTAGTCCTCCTCGCGTTCTCATTTCCTGAAGAGATCAATGAAAGCAAAAGGGTGAGCTCAACTAGCCTAGTAAGAAATATTATGACTAAGATAATGCGTAATAAATTATCATTAGCCTTCAATAGTTTTAATCGATAAAATATAACAAACATCAAGTTTAATCACTAGCGAACAAGCAATCCATTAGAAGAGTCAAGTAGAGAATAAAATCTACTATCTTCTACGATTTAAAAGGTTTTCATGACTTTTATCGCTAAGACTCAACAAATAAATAATCCACATCATCAACACTTTTCGACCAAGGATATTCATTAGTATCACAACCACAAAATATCCATGCACTTATGGCCAAGGATATTCGTACTACTCATCAATGGTCATGATCATGCCAACAATCGTCCCATTAATGAACTACGGTCAATGAGGACTTTTTCCACATCATTTGTAACATTACGGTCCATGATTACACCGAATAATCCTTGGTCATAATCATACCAAGTCCATCTATGCACTACAAAGATGACGTGTATTTATGACTTTCAACATAATATAAACATGAGGATGATAACAATGATATAAGAATTCAATAAAACAAGTTCAAGAATTAATTTTTCCAGAACTAATAATGTCCAAATTGTCAACATGATACTTCTTTGTAGAGTAACACTCAAGAATGCTCGTAAGAATATTTTCGTGAAAAGATCTTTGGATGAAACGCAAATATTAAGGATATTCCATTAATTTTATGCAGATATAAAGTCAAAACTTTAACCAACCGAGTATAATAAAGAATGGAATAACAAAAAGAAATCACCGAGCATGCGATAGACCACATACGTATAGGTTATCCTAACGTAATAATAAATAATGGAACCAGGTCATACGTAAACGCATCGACAGGATATTCTAACAGAATAATAAATAATGGAACCAGGTCATACTTAAACGCACCGATATGATATTCCAACAGAATAATAAACAACGGAACCAGGTCATGCGTAAACGCACAGACAGGATGTTCCAACAAAATAATAAACAATGGAACCAGGTCATGCGTAATAAAGACCGCGGGATTTTCCAACGAATAATAATGTAGGTATCCCGCGTATCACGACTTATTACAACAGAATAATAAAGAATGGAATAACAAAAGAATTTCACTAATAAGAAAGAAGGAATACCCCTAACGAGTACAACAAATAATATCCCTTCTACCGTAAAAGAAGAGTATTTTTGACTAAGAGAGCGAGGATATACTCAATGAAAACTTTTTTCTACGCCAAAGCTTTCTTAAACTCTAAAGAAATATGCTCAAGATTATAGAAGAAGAATGTTGCCTCTTTTTTAGTCTTAACAAAAGAGCTCTAACTCATGCAAGCATACATGCGTCAACAAGTAATCCAGAACAAGTAAAGTATCGATCCCACAGAGAAAGTTGTTTAACTTAAACTACTATTCATTAATTAATTCACTATATTTATATGCTCAAACTAATGATTAAAACTTGGTTTGTTCTCGAATTACAAATAAAACTAAAAACAATAATAATGATAGAATAAATGATATTGAACTAATGGGATCCTAACTTCATTTAATACTTCATTTAATCGCCACTATCATGCATGACTTGTTCACATATCACAAGAAAGTAGCCAAGAGCACTAAAAGAGTATTAGCCATTTTTAATGCACTAAGACCTACTTACACATCATCCATGATGATAGACTCTATGTAATCATCAATATAACCAAAATCACTATATGTCTATGTGAAATTGCAACTATATTGATTTTAAGTTCAAGCCCTTATTCTAACTTATACTATGAAACAAAGATATGTCTATCCGGTTCACGTAAAATACATAAGCCATATATACACAAACCCTCTATATACGTATACTATCATGATTACATTCCATATTTGCATGTTCATCATCAATTCCATGCAAATACCTCAAATGAATGATGATCAAGCATTCATACATGCAAAAAAATCATGATAGACATCCCATATGATATGCAAAACAAACCAAAGATTTAAGCATGCAATCAAACTACATATTAAAATCTGTTAGAATCCCATAATGGAGTTTAGTTCATGATCGAACCAAAAGCCATTATGGGATCAAATCTAAACATGGTCAATAAACGACAATTGAAAGATGAAAGATAAAACTATCAAACCCAATTGTTTCAATATAAATCAATATTCAGATCCTCATAAGAATCCAAAGAAAATTAATATTAATAATCCACTCGCAGAAAAATCCCAAGAAGGAATAGAAAAGTAGAGTTGTGGCCTCCTTCTACGCTGAATCTCCCCTGAGAGTAAAACCCTAATTCCAAAATAAAGATATGAAAAAAAACTAATAAAATGTCAAGTGATACCCCGACACCACCAAGAATCGCTTTAAATCAATTACAACCCTTAAAAATTTGGAAATAAAATAAAACAAGTCAAGAGCTTTCAGCCTCACACATGCATCAAAGCCTTCCCCAACTTGATATTCTCGCCACCATGAGACTTGCAAAGAAGTTTGTATGTTCAATCGATCTCATCATGCGCTGCCTCCTAGGGCTTGTCCTTCTCGGCACAAGAAACTTGCGAGAGGTTCCAAGGTCTGTTGGTAATCATCGTCACGCGCCGCACTCTCAAGGCTATTCTACTGCGCCACGCCACTTGCAATCTGGCAGATCCTGTTCTTGTTCTCGTTCTATCATGCTACTGCTGCATTGCTGTCTTGTTCATCCATGCTTCATCTCCTTGCTCCATTTCATGTTCATGCCATGCATATCCCATCTTTTGCCTCGCCTCAAGCATCCATTAGCCTTGTGCTCAATAACACCACCAAAATAGGCCGATTCCTCGCACTTATTCACCAAAAGGAGTTTTAAATATCTAAATGCAAATTATCATGAAATGCAAATTAAAACCCACTAAAATGTACTTAAGATGGGCATAGTTCGCATGAATTGGTACTTCATAAGTAGGTGTAAATCCTACTTATCAAATACCCCAAACTTGAACCATTGCTTGCCCTCAAGCAATGCATACTAATGAATAACAATAAAAATGCAACTATATTACTATGCAACTAATTCTCACATTGTCCCAACCATCATATAAATTCAAATTCCAATTTGCCTCAAATAAATTTTTTCTAGATTTGAGAATACAGATTCAAATCAAACTGCAGTATAATGTCATATACTCATATAATTCAAAATGCTATACAGATGTCAGTGTGTGTGTGTGTGTGTTTCGCCCAATACTTGATTTAGGTGTAGAATGCTCATGCTTATCTTGCTCAAACCAAGTAAAAATTATAGCTTAAATCAAGACTTATGTATATATATGCGACTTGGACTATTCCAACATCTTAAAATAAAATAAGGTTCAACAATGGGCTTAATCGCTTTATTCTACTCACGAGGGGTGACTTTTCGCACTTTCCTCTGTGTTTATTGCTATTTTTCTTTTCTTTTCTTTTCTTTTTTCTTTTCTTTCTTCATGAATGCAATGTCTTACTCCATTAGGCACACTGCTACCCCTTAGCGAAGCTTTCAACAATAATGACTCCTAGACCATGAAAGACCTTAGGGCACTAGTGTAGAGACAATCCCCTTGGGCGTACTTTACTCAAGTAGCTGTGGCCCCAAATAAGACTAGCCATGTTATTTCTACTTTTCTTTTTTTTTTTTTTTTTTTTATACACAGATACCCATGTTTTCCCAAAGTTTAAAAATCAATGTTTTATACAAATTTAAAAGTCACTTTTTTACATATTTCTTTTTAACACTACATTTTCCTATCGAGCAATGCACAACGTATTTCTTATACCTACAAGTGCTTGTGAACACATTTGTGCAAACCGAAAGCATTTAAACAACATTATGAATTTCATTGTATAAAACGTTATATCTCTCACTTCATGTTATCCAAAATATTCGAAATCATTTAAAAACTTCACTCTCATCATCAAGCTAGACAAAAATTTCTATACTGGTAAGAACTGTGAGGTATGCAATTATAACATGCAACTATATGCTAAAATGTAATCTAAACATGCAATAAAAAAATTAAACTAATCATGCAAAACTATATGCAAAACTAAAAAAACTAAAATAACTACTACCCAATACCCCAAACTTAAAATATTCAATGTCCCAATTTTATGAAGGTAAAGGGTACGAAAACTCCCCCTAATTATTTGGTGGTGCCACCTCCTCGTGGGTGAATCTCCGGTGGTGGATATGGTGTCATGGCTCCAAATCGAGGCCATTCTTGTGTTGTTCCTTGTTTACAAAACGCTTCTTGCTAAAGCCCTTGTGAGTCCCGTCCACAAATGTGCCCAAATTATCGTATATGGCATCGACTCAAGGCCCAACCTTCTGAGTCGGCGATCGCCATGGGTGGCACGCGCACACGGACGGTCGCCTCATCTGCTTATGGGGTTGTTGTGGTGGCTCTAAAAATGGGTCAAGGATGAATCCTAGTCCGCGTGGATGCGATACACCCCCTGTCCACTCCTTGAAATTTGCAATAGTCGCATGAGTGATTGCATGATTTAGGTACTCGCAATTTTTCATTATGCCATTTGACTCCTTGTTGAGTACAGAGCATGGCTACCACCGATGCATGCGAAATAGTCCCATTTCTTTTCCCACACATATAACTCAAAGATGTTTCTATGGATTAAAAGGCCGACATCAATGTACTTTCCTTTGATGATTCCCCACAAAATAATCGCACGCTTAAGGGTTATGACATTGTAATGAGTCGATTTAACTAGCTTGCACAAATAAAATGTGTTCCAGCCCGGGCATATCGATTCAATGCTAACGATAAAAAACGATTTTGGTTCAATTGTTCTTGCCTTATACTTCCATTTTGTGCCCAAAATACACAAATCAAGAATCACAACTACGAGATCCGTCTCTAAATAGTCACCTTCTAACCAATTGTCGAATCTTGGGTGGTGCATCATATATGTTGAATACTTTTCCGATCGCGGAAGGACAAAAATTCACCGTTCTCGCTCAACTATCGTTATGCCTCTTCTTATCAACTCCGCAAAGATTAGCATAAAATTTCTAACAATCCCCATGGGATAGGTATAGGAGATGCAAGCTTAAGCCAACCCAGCCTCGTTCACAGATCATATGCCATAGTTGGCCATCCTACTTCGCGGTAGAAGTCCCTGCCTTTCACAAAAGATTTGGCCACACTCCGATAATAGTCTTGCTTGGCTTCCAAACCGATAAATTTACTCTCGCCCAAGACCTCCTCTTCGTGGTGATCGGAAGAAGATTTTGATGAAGAGGAGAGAGAGATTGCACGTGCTTTCGCTTTTGGGCCCATGGGGGATGATAGAGAGAATGTGGAGGAATTTGTTGATGATTTTTCCCCAAACTTATTGCTACACAACCCAAGTAGAACCCAAACTTATGCTGTGGAACGTGATGTGTGGTTATGAACTTTGATGAGAGTTGATCAGCCTTATGAATATAGGAGATAGAATAATACGCTCATTATATTAGAGGAAAGACCCAATCGCAACCACAACTCGATTTTGGACATATAAAAAATTTTCCATCGTCATGAGAGCGCGCGTGGCTGCGCTTCTTATAATGGATTTCAGCGCGAGCGCGCAGCGAGTGGCTATAATGGTCTCGATCTGCAATATGCGTGCGCACGCGCGGTTGTATGTGTGTGTGCACATGCCAGGCAATCCTCGCATTCTCGCATCATCAGATTTAATTATAGGTGCGACAAGATAGAAATGTGTGCTCTCCATTATACCTCGCAATTCATCAATGACATTATCAAAACATGGTTTACTACATAAACATGAATGTCTATCAGATATCCTCATTTTATATAATGCATATACACGCCCCCTATACTATTAGCTATTATGTTAATGTGTTAACTTAGGTTGAAATAACTTAACTAAATAAACAAAGAGTGAAAGATAGATTTTAGAGAAGAAAAATAATGGGTTGCCTCCCATCCAAATAGCTAAGTTATAGTCAATTAGCTTCGACTGCCTCTCGATGTTCATGTTGAAGAAAGAATTGAGGCGATTTTTTCCTGCTTCACTTCACCACCAAAGTAATGTTTTAAGCGCCGTCCATTCACCTTAAAAGGCTTGTTTGGCGATGTATCTAATATTTCGATCACCTACGCGGAAAAATAGTTTTCACCGTGAATGGTCCTGACCACCTCGATTTCAGCTTTCCAGGAAAAAGTTTAAGTCTGGAGTTATAAAGCAAAACCCTTTGTCCTGGTTCAAATGCTCTCTCAATGATTTTTCGATCATGCCATTTCTTCACTTTCTCCTTATAAAGCTTCAATTCTCGTATGCTCAGAGCTCAATTCATCCAACTCATTGAGTTGGTATAGGCGTTTCTCCCCGACAGCTGTCAAATCAAAATTTAGCTTTCGAATGGCCCAATATGCTTTATGCTCTAGCTCCATGGGAAGGTGGTAGGCTTTTCCATATACGAAATGGGGAAAAGGGACATACCTAATCTGTGTTTTATACGCCATCCTATAAGCCCATACTACATCATCTAACTTCAATGACCAATCCTTCCTCAGTGGGATTCACAACTTTCTCCAATTTCTCTTGACTTCTCGATTTGACACTTCACTTTGCCATTCGTTCAGGGTGATATGTCATAGCAATGCGATGATTCACCCCATATTTAGCCAACAAAGTCAGAACCGCTCATTGCAAAGTGACCGCCACATCGATGATAGCCCTTGAGTCCCAAACCTCGTGAAGATACTTCTATGTAAAAATCTGAGGACAACCTTGGCATCATTTATCGGAAGAGCTTCCACTTCTACCCATTTCGAGACATAATCTACAAAGAAGCGTAATGTAGAGATTTCCGCAAGAAGAAATGAAAGGCCCCATGAAATCAACTCCCATACATCAAAAATTTCGACTTCCAAGATTGTATTCAATGGCATTTCATTCTTTTTAGAGATGTTCCCACTCACGACATCTATCACAATCACCGACAAAATTGTACACATCCTTGAAAATTGCTCACCAAGAGAATCCTCGCTTGTAGATTCTCGTCACCGTTCTTTCACCACCATAGTGTCCACCATACACACATGAGAGAGTGACAATCCCGCAGAATCCCCTCGGTCTCGCTTATATGGAACACACCTTCAGATAACTTGATCGTAACATTATTTGAACAAATAAGGCTCATCCCATATATACCATTCGACATCATGCAAAATTTCTTCTTTTCGATAACCCACCAAATCGGAAGGTAGATCTTACTTTACCAAATAGTTTGCATAATCTGCAAAACCATGGCACTTCCCTTTCACCACAAACAACTGCTCATCCGAAAAAGATTCATTGATTAAAACCTTGTCATCTATTTCCTTTCCTGGATTCTCAAGTCGAGATAAGTGGTCCGCCACTTGGTTTTCAAGGTCCTTTCCGTCCTTGATTTCCAAATCAAATTCTTACAGTAATAAAAAATCCATCTAATCAACCGAGGCTTTGCATCCTTTTTTTGCCACTAAATGTCAAATAAAAATATGATCCGTATACACTATCACCTTTGTGCCGATCAAATATGCTCAAATTTATCAAAGGCGACACTATCGCTAATAATTCTTTCTCCATGGTGGTGTAGTTCAACCGTGCGTCTCGTAAGGGTCTTGCTAGCATAGTAAATAACATGAAACATCTTCTCTCCCTCCGTCCCAAAATCAGCCCCTTACGGGCGTAATCACCGGCATCACACATCACTCAAATGGCAATTCCCAATCTGGAGCAAGAAATAATTGGTGCCGATGTTAATTTCCTTTCAGATGCTCTCAAATGTCGACACGCAAGCCTCATCAAAGATAAATGCGATCCTTCTCCAATAAACCGCATAATGGTTTAGTTATCTTGGAGAAGTCTTTGATAAATCTGCAGAAAAACTCATATGGCCCGTAAAGTCATGAACACCTTTTACCAAAGTAGGTGGTGGCAATTTCTCTATAGTTTCCAACTTTGCCCTATCTACCTCGAGTCCCTTCTTCGATACTTTGTGTCCAAGTATGATTCCTTCCTGTACTAAAAATGGCATTTTTCCCAGCTTTAGTACCGCATTTGTTTCAACACATCGCTTCAAAACCATCACCAAATTCTCGAGGCATAGATCAAACGAGTCCCCAAAACCGAGAAGTCATCCATAAATACTTCCACATTCTCGCTTCTACCATATCTGAAAAATATAGCCATCATGCATCTCTAAAAGTGGTCGAGCGTTGCACAACCCAAAAGACATCCTTCCAAGGCAAATGTGCCGTATGGACATGTGAAAGTTGTCTTTTCTTGGTCTTCCGAGCTATCATTATTTGATTATAGCCCAAATATCCGCCCAAAGAGGTAATAGTACTCACGACCGCTAATCTATCCAACATCCGATCAATAAATGGTAGTGGAAATGATCTTTCCTTGTAGCTTTATTGAGCTCATGGTAGTCCATGCAAACTCTCCACCCTCACACTGTTCGTGTTGGAATCAACTCGTTGTTCTCATTAATCACTATTGCCATGCCACCCTTTTTCGCACACATTACATTACCGGGCTCACCCATGAGCTATCCGAGATTGATAGATTATTCCCGCATCCAACCATTTTAGCACCTCTTTCTTAACCACTTCTTTCATTATCGAATTAAGTCTCCTTTGTTGCTCAACCGATGGTTTACTTTCATCTTCCATCAGGATTTTATGCATACAAAATGAAGGGCTGATCCCTTTGATATCCGCTATGGTCCATCCAATCGTTGATTTGAACTCTCGAAGCACTCATAGCAGTTTTTCTTCCTGAAAGGATGTTAATGCAGAAGAAATAATCACAGGTAGCTTCGAATCTTTATTTAAAAATGCGTACCTGAGATGATCTGGAAGTGGTTTTAATTCAAGTTCTAGAGGTGTCTCCAGAGATGGCTTTAATTTTACTTGGAGGTTTCTCCCGCTTTTGTCAACTACCAATAGGTATCCCGAATTTCCTCACTTGTGGAGTGGTATCCAGATATTGCACAAGTTCATCAAGTTCCTCGCCCTCCAAATCTGAATTTTCAGCAATTACACTCCTAAAGGTTTGTCATCCACCCGACTTTGTATTTCATCATTTATGACCTGCCCATCCACCAAATCAACCAAGAAACATTCCTCTTCATCTCATTGAAACTTCATAGCTTTGAAGACATTAAAGGTGACCTCTTGATCATGAACACGCATAGTGAGTTCCCCTTCTCACACATCTATCGAGTTTTTCCTGTGGCTAAGAATGGTCTTCCCAATATGATTGGTATGTTTTTGTCTTCCTCGTAGTCTAGGATAATGAAGTCACCGAAAAATAAATTTATCTACCTTAACCAACACATCTTCAACAATTCCTCGTGGATACGTGATCGATCTATCAACTAGTCAGAATGATATGTTTATCGATTTTGGATCCCAAGAATCCCAACTCGGTTAAACACCGATAAGGGCATCAAATTTATGCTTGCCCCAAGATCACATAAACACTTACATCAAGTTCATCTTTCCAATGGTGTATGGAATTGTGAAGTCGCCTTTGATCCTTCAAATTTTGAGGTAATTTTGTCAAGCACCGACCGCATTCCTCCGTCAAGGCTACCGCTTCAAACTCATCTAATCTCCTCTTCCTCGACAATACGCCTTCATAAATTTTATGAGCTTGGCATTTGTTCCAATGCCTCTACGAATGGTATGTTGATCTCGTAGCTTTTTGAATACCTCCAAGAATTTGTCAAATGTTTATCTTCCTTTTTTTTTTATTTAATCTCCGCGATACTGAACTTGAATGTAAATTGGTGGTACTGACTCTAAACGCCTCCTCCGACTCTCGCTTTCTCTTTCTCTTCCGCCGACCTCAATTTCTCCAAATTTTCTTTCTCAAGAGTCGGCTCTTCCGCTTCGCATGTCACATCGCCCTCCTCAAGGCATTCTCGACGGGCGCGCGACTTGCGAAATAATCGACAAATCTTTCCTAAATCTCAATGTGATCGCTTGACACTCGCTCCTTCCCTTTTCTTCTTGGATTTGTCTCCAGACATTTGGCAATGAACCTCGGGGCCCGTTAGTAAAGATGTTCGCCATCCGCCCCCATTTGAGTTTCCAGATTTTTTATAGCCACCGCTTGGCTCTTAATCATAACTTCCGTGTTTGCCATGTATTTCATCATCATCTCCTCCACTTCGATTTCTTTTCTTGAGAGGTGCAATTGGAGTGTGATGTTGTTGTTGTTGTTATTGAGAAAATCTTGGCGGAAAGGGTGGTCTAGGATTAAACTATTTTACCATACTGGGTTGTGCTTAAAATTGATTATTTGGTTGAAACCGAGTCTATTGATTCCTCGATTATTCGACCAACTAAAGTTTGATGATTTCATTGTTGGGTGGTATGTGTTCAAATCGACCTTGGTCTTTTCTATAGTTGCTCACATATCGCACCGATTCTAGAATGATAACACATTAATCCGCCGAGTGTGACCCCACACAAATCTCACATACGAAAGGCAATCGCTTTTACTTTTCCTTTTTCCAAAGTATCTATCTTCTTTTCCACGGTCGCCATCTCAGGCCGATAACCCGAGTAATAAAGATCAACCTCCAACACACCTAAAACTTTGGCAGTGGCATTCGAGATGTAGGATTCTAAAAATCATTCGATGCCATTTTCTCGATAAGGTCATAGGCTTCCTCATAGTTCTTTTTTTCCCATAATGCCCCTCTTGCACCGCATCTACGATCGGCCTCAACCGCCATCCCAATCCATTATAAAACGTGTTGATTACCATCCAATCTGCATACCGTGATGTGGGCACTTTCTCAAAGATTTCTTTGTATCTCTCCCATGCTTCATATAATGACTCGCCTCTGTTGTTGCTCAAACCGAGAGATAGTTGTCCTCATCTTAGCGCTAGCTTTAGCCATTGGGAAGAACTTAGCTAAGAACTTCTATGCTAAGTCCTCCCATGTAGTTATAGATCCTCACGGGCAGAGAATGAAGCCAACTTTTCGCTTTATCCCTCAATGAAAATGGGAACAACCTTAGTCTAATAGCATCCTCCGTCACACCATTGTATCCGAATGTATCACAAATTTCGATGAAACTTAACAGTGTTCATTCGGATCATCTCGTAGCAAAGACCCCCAAACCGAATCTATATTCTCGCACCATTTGAATAGTGCCGCTTTTTATCTCGAATGTATTTGTCGCTATCATTGTCCGACTATGCTAGACCAGTAGTCCATTAATATTGGGCATGGAATACTCTTCAGAGCCCTATGCTCCTCTCTTCGATCTTCTCCTCAGGCCTCTACCGCCATGTTAGTCGTCAGTGTTTTCCAATTGTTCTTGTAAATTTCTATGAACACACGCTTCCAACCTCTCCGCTTTATATTATCCCTAATAGTGTTAAATCGGGGTTGGATGATCAAAGCATGCATAAAAATTTATCCAAATTCCTCAAACAAAAACAAAAATCGAAATGAGATAAGACTAGAATTGTCTAAGTCATACAATATATCTTAAAACTAATGATAATAATACTAAATTAAACGCCTTTCCCTAAGAATCTGGCGCAAAAACTTGTTGCCTCTTTTTTGTCTTAACAAAAGAGCTCTAACTCATGCAAGCATACATGCGTTAACAAGTAATACAGAGCAAGTAAAGTATCGATCCCATAGAGAAAGTTGTTTAACTTTAACTACTATTCATTAATTAATTCACTATATTTATATGCTCAAACTAATGATTAAAACTTGGTTTGTTCTCGAATTTCAAATAACAACTAAAGCAATAATAACGATAAAATAAATGATATTGGAACTAATGGGATCCTAACTTCATTTAATACTTCATTTAATCGCCACTATCATGCATGACTTGTTCACATATCATCAAAGAAAGTAGCCAAGAGCACTAAAAAGAGTATTAGCCATTTTTCAATGCACTAAGACCTACTTACACAAAGATCCATGTATGATAGACTCTATGTAATCATCAATATAACCAAAATCACTATATGTCTATGTGAAATTGCAACTATATTGATTTTAAGTTCAAGCTCTTATTCTTCTAACTTCAATTTGAAACTCAAATTAGAGTTCAAAATTTATTAGTAATGATGTTAATGTGATTTATGATTGGTGTTATAGATATTAACCTAATTAGGGAGAACCTAATTTTCAAAACCTAATTAGCTAGAAACCTAATTTGTAAATTAGTAACCTAAATTTTCTAATTGTAAACCCTAATTGCTAATTAGGCACACTTAATGATAATTAGTAAAACATAAACCTAATTATCAAGTCTATGAGATTAGGAAAGGAATTAATTAATTAAGAAACCTTAATTTTGTATTTTAGAAACTAAAATTTTATTATTTTATTATTTATTTTTTTAAACCTAAATTGGAAATTCTAGAAATTATTTTTAAACCTAAAATGGTCGAAACCTAAACCTAATCTAAACCCTAAACCCTAAGGGTTTGGCATGATTACTATAATGTCATTAATTTTAAAAAGCGAAAAGACATTTTGCCCTCTTGCATTATTTAAGGTAACTTGTAAATTTAGCAAGATATGGAGTAGGTAACCAACTTAGATCGACCATGTGGTGATATGAATACATCTCGGCTAATCTACCGACCATATATACATTGAATCTGAAGTCGTATATATAAGATCAAAGAGAGAGAAAATTCATTGTAAGCCTCTTATGTGTCCATATACTCAACCAAACCATTCTCTCTCTAGCCCACGAAATTTCTTTGATAAATCAGTCACAAAACCAGCCCACAAACAACCATAGCAAAATCAGAAGCCAAGAATTGGAATTGTTCATAGTGAGGTATAAAGCCCTAGCAAAAATCGATCGATGTATGTTTGTGTTAGATGTTAAGTTTTTTTGTTATATATATTGTATGGAGTCTAACTTGGTGATGCAGGTGGGTATCTTTACGGATCTATAACATCTAGATACTCGAAATAAGAGTTTTCAAAAATAAGGAATTTATTTTTTGTGGTGCGACAATGAATGTCGGACCTTGTAAATCTCTACATTTATTGTTTTTGTTATTTAAGTGTTTGATCTTGAAGTTTGTTTGTGATGAGGTCTTTCCTCTAGAACTTCGAATCGAGGATTGAGCTGGTTTAAGTTGTAAGTTATTAATGGTCGAAAAAGGTTGTGAGCCAAATGACTTTTCAAATCTGGGTAACCCGAATTTTTCGAGGCGCAACACAACGATTTTGCGGTGCTTGATCTTGCTTATATTACGTGTTATGATCATGTTTGTTGTTATATAATTGTGGTGACATGAGTACTACATATACCTTCCTTCCTTTATATTACCCGATACTTATGAAATTGAATTTAGAGATGGTCGAACATGGGTTGTGGCTTGCTCAAACATTTACGGAAAACCCAATTTGAAAACTTCAAATTAGAGTTCAAAATTTATTAGTAATGATGTTAATGTGATTTATGATTGGTGTTATAGATATTAACCTAATTAGGGAGAACCTAATTTTCAAAACCTAATTAGCTAGAAACCTAATTTGTAAATTAGTAACCTAATTTTCTAATTTGTAAACCCTAATTGCTTGCTAATTAGGCACACTTAATGATAATTAGTAAAACATAAACCTAATTATCAAGTCTATGAGATTAGAAAAACCAATTAATTAAGAAACCTTAATTTTGTATTTTAGAAACTAAAATTTTATTATTTTATTATTTATTTTTTTTTTACCTAAATTGGAAATTCTAGAAATTATTTTTAAACCTAAAATGGTCGAACCTAAACCTAATCTAAACCCTAAACCCTAAGGGTTTGGCATGATTACTATAATGTCATTAATTTTAAAAAGCGAAAAGACATTTTGCCCTCTTGCATTATTTAAGGTAACTTGTAAATTTAGCAAGATATGGAGTAGGTAACCAACTTAGATCGGCCCATGTGGTGATATGAATACATCTCGACTAATCTACCGACCGTATATACATTGAATCTGAGTCGTATATAAGATCAAAGAGAAAAAATTCATTTCATTGCCTCTTATGTGTCCATATACTCAACCAAGCCATTCTCTCTCTAGCCCACCACGAAATTTCTTTGATAAATCGGTCACAAAACCCATTACCCACGAACAACCATAGCAAAATCGAAGCGAAAATTGGAATTGTTAATAGTGAGGTATAAAGCCCTAGCAAAATCGATCATGTATATTTTGTTTAGATGTTAAGTTTTTTGTGTTATATATATTGTATATGGAGTCTAACTTGGTGATGCAGGTGGGTATCTTACGGATCTATAACATCTAGATACTCGAAATAAGAGTTTTCAAAAATGAATTTATTTTTTTTGTGGTGCGATAGCGAATGAATGGACCTTGTAAATCTCTACACATTTATTGTTTTTTTATTTAAGTGTTTGATCTTGAAGTTTGTTATGAGGTCTTTCCTCTAGAACTTCGAATCGAGGTCGAGAAAGCTGGTTTAAGTTGTAAGTTATTAATGGTTGAAAAGTGGTTGTTGAGTGAGCGACTTTTTTCAAATCTGGGTAACCCGAATTTTTCCAGGCAGCGCTGACAACGATTTTTTGGTGCTTGATCTTGCTTATATTACGTGTTTATGATCATTGTTGTTGTTATATAATTGTGGTGACATGACTACTACATATACCTTCCTTTATATTACCCGGATACTTATGAATTGAATTTAGAGATGGTCGAACATGGGTTGTGGCTTTTTCAAAAACATTTACGGAAAACCCAAATTTGAAACTTCAATTAGAGTTCAAAATTTATTAGTAATGATGTTAATGTGATTTATGATTGGTGTTATAGATATTAACCTAATTAGGGAGAACCTAATTTTTTCAAACCCTAATTAGCTAGAAACCTAATTTGTAAATTAGTAACCCTAATTTTCTAATTGTAAACCCTAATTGCTAATTAGGCACACTTAATGATAATTAGTAAAACAAAACATAAACCTAATTATCAAGTCTATGAGATTAGGAACCAAATTAATTAAGAAACCTTAATTTTGTATTTTAGAAACTAAAATTTTATTATTTTATTATTTATTTTTTTTTTTTTTTTTAAACTAAATTGGAAATTCTAGAAATTATTTTTAAACCTAAAAATGGTCGAAACCTAAACCTAATCTAAACCCTAAACCTAAGGGTTTGGCATGATTACTATAATAATGTCATTAATTTTAAAAAGCGAAAAGACATTTTGCCCCTCTTGCATTATTTAAGGTAACTTGTAAATTTAGCAAGATATGGAGTAGGTAACCAACTTAGATCACCCATGTGACGATATGAAATACATCTCAGCTAATCTACCAGCCATATACATTGAATCTGAATCATATATATAAGATCAAAGAGAGAGAGAAAATTCATTGTAAGCCTCTTATGTGTCCATATACTCAACCAAACCATTCTCTCTCTAGCCCACAAAATTTCTTTGATAAATCAGTCTCAAAACCAGCCCCACGAACAACCATAGCAAAATCAGAAGCCAAGAATTGGAATTGTTCATATTGAGGTATAAAGCCCTAACCGAAATCTGATAATGTATGCTGTGTTAGATGTTAAGTTTTTTGTGTTATATATATATTGTATGGAATCTAACTTGGTGATCAGGGTCGGTATCTTACAGATCTATAACATCTAGATACTCGAAATAAGAGTTTTCAAAAATCTCAGAATTTATTTTTTTGTGGTCTGACAACGAATGTCAGACCTTGTAAATCTCTACCTGTTTATTGTTTTTGTTATTTAAGTGTTTGATCTTGAAGTTTGTTATGAGGTCTTTCCTCTAGAACTTCGAATCGAGGTCGAAAGCTGGTTTAAGTTGTAAGTTATTAAGTCGAAAGGTTAGTTGGTGAGACCATGACTTTTTTTCAAATCTGGGTAACCCGAATTTTTCGAAGGCTTGACAACGATTTTTGCGGTGCTTGATCTTGCTTATATTACGTGTTATGATCATGTTATTATGTGATCATGTTGTTATATTATTGTGTATGACATGACTACTACATATACCTTCCTTTATATTACCCGGATATATATATATTACTTGAATTTGAATTGAATTTAGAGATGGTCGAACATGGGTTGTGGCTTTTCAAAAACATTTACGGAAAACCCAATTTGAAACTTCAAATTAGAGTTCAAAATTTATTAGTAATGATGTTAATGTGATTTATGATTGGTGTTATAGATATTAACCTAATAATTAGGAGAACCTAATTTTCAAAACCTAATTAGCTAGAAACCTAATTTTTAAATTAGTAACCTAATTTTTCTAATTGTAAACCCTAATTGCTAATTAGGCACACTTAATGATAATTAGTAAAAAATAAACCTAATTATCAAGTCTATGAGATTAGAAACCCGATTAATTAAGAAACCTTAATTTTGTATTTTAGAAACTAAAATTTTATTATTTTATTATTTTTTTTTTTTAAACCCTAATTGAATTAAATTCTAAATTATTTTTTAAACCTAAAATGGTCCAAAACCTAAACCCCTAATCCTAATCTAAACCCTAAACCCTAAGGGTTTGGCATGATTACTATAATGTCATTAATTTTAAAAAGCCAAAAGACATTTTGCCCTCTTGCATTATTTAAGGTAACTTGTAAATTTAGCAAGATATGGAGTAGGTAACCAACTTAGATCGACCGTGTGGTGATATGAATACATCTCTCATAATCTACCGACCATATACATTGAATACAAGTCGTATATAAGATCAAAGAGAGAAAATTCATTGTAAGCCTCTTATGTGTCCATATACTCATATACTCAAGCCAAGCCATTCTCTCTAGCCCACAAAAAATTCTTTGATAAATCGGTCTCAAAAACCAAACCCCACAAACAACCATAGCAAAATCGAAGCGAAAATTGGAATTGTTAAGTTATAGTGAGGTATAAAGCCCTAGCAAAAATATAAATCGATATATGTGTGTTAGATGTTAAGTTTTTTTGTTATATATATTTATATATATATGAGTCTAACTTGGTGATGATGGGTGGGTATCTTACGGATCTATAACATCTAGATATACTCGAAATAAGAGTTTTCAAAAATCTGGAATTTATTTTTTTGTGGTGCGACAACGAATGAATGAATGTGGACCTTGTAAATCTCTACACATTTATTGTTTTTTGTTATTTAAGTGTTTGATCTTGAAGTTTTGTTATGAGGTCTTTCCTCTAGAACTTCGAATCGAGTCGAGCTGGTTTTAAGTTGTAAGTTATTAATGGTCGAAAAGTGGTTGGTGAGAGCCATGACTTTTCAAATCTGGGTAACCCGAAATTTTTCCGGGCGCGACAACGATTTTGCGGTGCTTGATCTTGCTTATATTGCGTGTTATGATCATGTTGTTGTTATATAATTGTGGTGACATGACTACTACATATACCTTCCTTTATATTACCCTTTATATACTTAGCGAATTGAATTTAGAGATGAGATTGAACATGGGTTGTGGCTTGCTGCTCAAAACATTTAAAAAAACCCAAATTGAAACTTCAATTAGAGTTCAAAATTTATTAGTAATGATGTTAATGTGATTTATGATTGGTGTTATTATATATTAACCCTAATTAGGGAGAACCTAATTAATTTTTTCAAAACCACTAATTAGCTAGAAACCTAATTTGTAAATTAGTAACCTAATTTTCTAATTGTAAACCCTAATTGCTAATTAGGCACACTTAATGATAATTAGTAAAACATAAACCTAATTATCAAGTCTATGAGATTAGGAAACCCGAATTAATTAAGAAACCTTAATTTTGTATTTTAGAAACTAAAATTTTATTATTTTATTATTTATTTTTTTTTTTAACCTAAAATTGGAAATTCTAGAAATTATTTTTAAACCTAAAATGGTCCAAACCCTAAACCTAATCTAAACCTAAACCCTAAACCTAAGGGTTTGGCATGATTACTATAATGTCATTAATTTTAAAAAAAGCGAAAACATTTTGCCCTCTTGCATTATTTAAGGTAACTTGTAAATTTAGCAAGATATGGAGTAGGTAACCAACTTAGATCGATGTATGTGTGATATGAATACATCTCGACTAATCTACCCGACCATATATACATTGAATACATGAATCATATATAAGATCGTATATAAGATCAAAGAGAGAAAATTTCATTGTAAGCCTCTTATGTGTCCATATACTCAACAAAGCCATTCTCTCTCTAGCCCACGAAATTTCTTTGATAAATCGGTCACAAAACCATTACCACACAACAACCATAGCAAAATCGAAGCGAAAATTGGAATTGTTCATAGTGAGGTATAAAAAGCCTAGCAAAAATCGATAATGTATGTTGTGTTAGATGTTAAGTTTTTTTTTTTATATATATTTATATATGTCTAACTTGGTGATGCAGGGTGGTATCTTCTTACGATCTATAACATCTAGATACTCGAAATAAGAGTTTTTTCAAAAATCAAAATTTATTTTTTTTGAATGCGACAACGAATGTCAGACCTTGTAAATCTCTACCTGTTTATTGTTTTTTTTATTTAAGTGTTTGATCTTGAAGTTTGTTATGAGGTCTTTCCTCTAGAACTCGAATCAGGGTCAGAACTGGTTTAAGTTGTAAGTTATTAAGTGGTCGAAAGTGTTGGTTGTGGCCATGACTTTTCAAATCTGGGTAACCCGAATTTTTTTCGCGCGACAACGATTTTTTTTGCGGTGCTTGATCTTGCTTATATTACGTGTTATGATCATGTTGTTGTTATATAATTGTATTGTGACATGACATACTACATATACCTTCCTTTATATTACCCGGATACTTAGAATTGAATTTAGAGATGGTCGAATGGGTTGTGGCTTTGCTTTCAAACATTTATGGAAAACCCAAATTTGAAACTCAAATTAGAGTTCAAAATTTATTAGTAATGATGTTAATGTGATTTATGATTGGTGTTATAGATATTAACCCTAATTAGGGAGAACCCTAATTTTCAAAACCTAATTAGCTAGAAACCTAATTTGTAAATTAGTAACCTAATTTTCTAATTGTAAACCCTAATTGCTAATTAGGCACACTTAATGATAATTAGTAAAACATAAACCTAATTATCAAGTCTATGAGATTAGGAACCCGAATTAATTAAGAAACCTTAATTTTGCATTTTAGAAACTAAAATTTTATTATTTTATTATTTATTTATTTTTTTAAACTAAATTGGAAATTCTAGAAATTATTTTTAAACCTAAAATGGTCGAACCCTAAACCTAATCTAAACCCTAAACCCTAAGGGTTTGGCATGATTACTTATAATATATTAATTTTAAAAAGCGAAAGACATTTTGCCCTCTTTGCATTATTTAAGGTAACTTGTAAATTTAGCAAGATATGGAGTAGGTAACCAACTTAGATCAACCATGTGACTGATATGAATACATCTCAGCTAATCTACCAGCCATATACATTGAATCTGAGTCGTATATAAGATCAAAGAGAGAAAAATTCAAAATTCATTGCCTCTTATGTGTCCATATACTCAACTCAAAGCCATTCTCTCTCTCTCTCCCACGAAATTTCTTTGATAAATCGGTCTCAAAACCAATTACACCCAACAACCATAGCAAAATCGAAAGCGAAAATGGAATTGTTCATAGTGAGGTATAAGCCCTAGCAAAATCGATCGATGTATGTATGTTGTGTTAGATGTTAAGTTTTTTGTGTTATATATGTTGTATGGATGTCTAACTTGGTGATGCGGGTGGGTATCTTACGGATCTATAACATCTAGATACTCGAAATAAGAGTTTTCAAAAATCAGGAATTTATTTTTTTTGTGTGCGACATGAGAATGTGGACCTTGTAAATCTCTACACTTTATTGTTTTTTTTATTTAAGTGTTTGATCTTGAAGTTTGTTATGAGGTCTTTCCTCTAGAACTTCGAATCGAAATCGAGGCTGGTTTAAGTTGTAAGTTATTAATGGTTAAAGTTGTTGGTTGAGCATGACTTTTCAAATCTGGGTAACCCGAATTTTTTTTTCGAGGCGCTTTGACAACGATTTTTTTTGCTTGATCTTGCTTATGTTACGTTATTATGATCATGTTGTTGTTATTATTGTTATTGTTATCATGTGATATAATTGTGGTACTACATATACCTTCCTTATACCTTCCTTTATATTACCCGATACTTAGCGAAATTGAATTTAGAGATGGTCGAACATGGGTTGTGGCTTTTCAAAAACATTTAAAAAACCCAAATTTGAAACTCAAATTAGAGTTCAAAATTTATTAGTAATGATGTTAATGTGATTTATGATTGGTGTTATAGATATTAACCTAATTAGGGAGAAACCTAATTTTTAAAAAACCTAATTAGCTAGAAACCTAATTTGTAAATTAGTAAACCTAATTTTCTAATTATGTAAACCCTAATTTTCTAATTAGGCACACTTAATGATAATTAGTAAAACATAAACCTAATTATCAAATCTATGAGATTAGGAAGCTAGAATTAATTAAGAAACCTTAATTTTGTATTTTAGAAACTAAAATTTTATTATTTTATTATTTATTTTTTTTTAAATTAAATTGGAAATTCTAAAATTATTTTTTAAACCTAAAAAAAATGGTCCAAACCTAAAAACCTAATCCTAAACCCCTAACCCTACCCTAAGGGTTTTGGCATGATTACTATAATGTCATTAATTTTAAAAAGCGAAAAGACATTTTGCCCTCTTTGCATTATTTAAGGTAACTTGTAAATTTAGCAAGATATGGAGTAGGTAACCAACTTAGATCACCCATGTGGTGATATGAATACATCTCGATAATCTACCCGACCATATATATTGAATCTGAGTCGTATATATAGATCGAAGAGAAAAAAAAATTCATTGTAAGCCTCTTATGTGTCCATATACTCAACCAAGCCATTCTCTCTCTCTAGCCCACAAAATTTCTTTGATAAATCGGTCTCAAAAAACCATTACCCACGAACAACCATAGCAAAATCGAAAATAAAAATTGGAATTGTTCATAGTGAGGTATAAAGCCCTAGCAAAATCGATCGAATGTATGTTGTGTTAGATGTTAAGTTTTTTTTTTTATATATATTATATATATATGTCTAACTTGGTGATGCAGGTGGGTATCTTACGGATCTATAACATCTACATCTAGATACTCGAAATAAAATAAGAGTTTTCAAAATCTGAATTTATTTTTTGTGATGCGACAGATGTGTCGGACCTTGTAAATCTCTACTGTTTATTGTTTTTTTGTATTTAAGTGTTTGATCTTGAAGTTTGTTATGAGGTCTTTCCTCTAGAACTTCGAATCGAGAATCGAGCTGGGTTTAAGTTGTAAGTTATTAAGTGGTTGAAGTTAAAGTGGTTGATGGTGATGACTTTTTTTTCAAATCTGGTAACCCGAATTTTTTCGAGGCAACGACAGCGATTTTGCGATGCTTGATCTTGCTTATATTACGTGTTATGATCATTATTGTTGTTATGTTATTTGTAATTGTAGACATGAGTACTACATATACCTTCCTTTATATTACCCGATATACTTAGCGAAATTGAATTTAGAGATGGTCGAACATGGGTTGTGGCTGGCTTTCAAAAACATTTTGGAAAACCCAAATTTGAAACTTCAATTAGAGTTCAAAATTTAGAGTTCAAAATTTATAATGATGTGAATGTGATTTATGATTGGTGTTATAGATATTAACCTAATTTAGGAGAGAACCTAATTTTCAAAACCTAATTAGCTAGAAACCTAATTTGTAAATTAGTAACCTAATAATTTTCTAATTGTAAACCCTAATTGCTAATTAGGCACAGGCAATGATAATTAGTAAAACATAAACCTAATTATCAAATCATGAGATTAGGAAATAAAATTAATTAAGAAACCTTAATTTTGTATTTTAGAAACTAAAATTTTATTATTTTATTATTTATTTTTTTTTTAAACCTAAATTGGAAATTCTAGAAATTATTTTAAACCTAAAATGGTCCAAACCTAAACCTAAACCTAACCCTAACCCTAAACCTAAACCAAGGGTTTGGCATGATTACTATAATGTCATTAATTTTAAAAAAATTAAAAGACATTTTTGCCCTCTTGCATTATTTAAGGTAACTTGTAAATTTAGCAAGATATGGAGTAGGTAACCAACTTAGATCAACCATTATGACTGATATGAATACATCTCAGCTAATCTACCAGCCATATACATTGAATCTGAGTCGTATATATATAGATCAAAGAGAAAAATTCATTGTAAGCCTCTTATGTGTCCATATACTCAACTCAACCATTCTCTCTCTCTAGCCCACAAAATTTCTTTGATAAATCGGTCAAAAAAAACCATTACCCCCAACAACCATAGCAAAATCGAAAATCGAAAAGCGGGAATTGTTAAGTAGTGAGGTATAAAGCCCTAAAAAAAATACTAGATCATGTATCTATGTGTTAGATGTTAAGTTTTTTAAGTTTTATATTATTGTATGGATCTAACTTGGTGATGATGGTGGGGTATCTTACTGGATCTATAACATCTAGATACTCGAAATAAGAGTTTTTCAAAAAATCTGAAAATTTATTTTTTGTGGTGCGACAATTGAATGTAGGACCTTGTAAATCTCTACTATCTCTACTTTGTTTTTTTTTTTATTTAAGTGTTTGATCTTGAAGTTTGTTTGTGAGGTCTTTCCTCTAGAACTTCGAATCGAGGTTCGAAGCTGGTTTAAGTTGTAAGTTATTAATGGTCGAAAGGTTGGTGAGCCATGACTTTTCAAATCTGGGTAACCCGAAATTTTTTTTTCGCGACAACGATTTTTTGCGTGCTTGATCTTGCTTATATTCGTGTTATGATCATGTTGTTGTTATATAATTGTGGTTGACATGATGTACTACATATACCTTCCTTTATATTACCTTTATATACTTATATTATTGAATTTAGAGATGAATGAAATGGTGGTTGTGAAGCTTTCAAAACATTTAAAAAACCCAAATTTGAAAAACAATTAGAGTTCAAAATTTATTAGTAATGATGTTAATGTGATTTATGATTGGTGTTATAGATATTATTAACCTAATTAGGGAGAACCCTAATTTTTTAAAACCCTAATTAGCTAGAAACCCTAATTTGTAAAAAAGTAACCTAATTTTCTAATTTTAAACCCTAATTAATTGCTAATTAGGCACACAATGATAATTAATTAGTAAAACATAAACCTAATTATCAAGTCTATGAGATTAGGAACCCGAATTAATTAAGAAACCTTAATTTTGCATTTTAGAAACTAAAATTTTATTATTTTATTATTTATTTTTTTTTTTAAATTGGAAATTCTAGAAATTATTTTTAAACCTAAAATGGTCCAAACCTAAACCTAATCTAAACCCTAAACCCTAAGGGTTGGCATGATTTACATAATAATATTAATTTTAAAAGCCAAAAGACATTTTTGCCCCTCTTGCATTATTTAAGGTAACTTGTAAATTTAGCAAGATATGGAGTAGGTAACCAACTTAGATCAGCCATGTGACTGATATGAATACATCTCAGCTAATCTACCGATATATACATTGAATACTGATCATATATAAGATCAAAGAGAAAAAAAAAATTTATAAAATTCTTATGTGTGTCCATATACTCAACCAAACCATTCTCTCTCTAGCCCCCAAAATTTCTTTGATAAATCGGTCACAAAACCCATTACGAACAACCATATAGCAAAATCGAAGCGAATTGGAATGTTGTTATAGTGAGGTATAAAAGCCTAGCAAAATCGATCATGTATGTTGTGTTTAGATGTTAAGTTTTTTTTGTTATATATATTATATATATATGTCTAACTTGGTGATGCAGGTTGGTATCTTACAGATCTATATAACATCTAGATACTCGAAATAAGAGTTTTCAAAAATCTGGTAATTTATTTTTTTGTGGTCTGACAACGAATGTCAGACCTTGTAAATCTCTACATGATTATTGTTTTTGTTATTTAAGTGTTTGATCTTGAAGTTTGTTATGAGTTCTTTCCTCTAGAACTCGAATCAGGGTCAGAACTGGTTTAAGTTGTAAGTTATTCATGGTTAAAAGTCGTTGGTTAATGTGCCATGACTTTTTTTCAATCTGGGTAACCCGAAATTTTTTTTTTTTTAAGAACTGCAGCGACAACGATTTTTTGCGGTGCTTGATCTTGCTTATATTACGTGTTATGATCATGTTGTTGTTATATAATTGTGGTGACATGACTACTACATATACCTTCCTTTATATTACCCGGATATACTAGCGAATTGAATTTAGAGATGGTTTGAACATGGGTTGTGGCTGCTTTCAAAACATTTACGGAAAACCCAAATTTGAAACTTCAAATTAGAGTTCAAAATTTATTAGTAATGATGTTTAATGTGATTTATGATTTATGTGTTATAGATATTAACCTAATTAGGGAGAACCCTAATTTTTAAAACCCTAATTAGCTAGAAACCCTAATTTGTAAATTAGTAACCTAATTTTCTAATTGTAAAATTGTAACAATTGCTAATTAGGCACACTTAATGATAATTAGTAAAACATAAACCTAATTATCAAGTCTATGAGATTAGGAAATAAATTAATTAAGAAACCTTAATTTTGTATTTTAGAAACTAAAATTTTATTATTTTATTATTATTTTTTTTTTTTTTTAAACTAAATTGGAAATTCTAGAAATTATTTTAAACCTAAAATGGTCGAAACCTAAACCTAATCTAAACCCTAAACCCTAAGGGTTTGGCATGATTACTATAATAATGTTAATTTTTAAAGCGAAAAAACATTTTGCCCTCTTGCATTATTTAAGGTAACTTGTAAATTTAGCAAGATATGGAGTAGGTAACCAACTTAGATCGACCCATTATGATGATATGAATACATCTCGGCTAATCTACCGACCATATACATTGAATCTGAATCGTATATAAGATCAAAGAGAGAAAAAAATTCATTGTAAGCCTCTTATGTGTCCATATACTCAACCAACCATTCTCTCTCTAGCCCACAAAATTTCTTTGATAAATCGGTCTCAAACCATTACAAAACAACCATAAAAAAAATCGAAAGCGAAAATTGGAATTGTTCATAGTGAGGTATAAAAAGCCTTGAGAAAAGCCTAAGCCCAAAAAGCGATATGTATGTTTGTTTTAGATGTTAAGTTTTTATGTTATATATATTTGTATGGAGTCTAACTTGGTGATGCGGGTGGTGGGTATCTTACGGATCTATAACATCTAGATACTCGAAATAAGAGTTTTTCAAAAATCAGAAATTTATTTTTTGTGGTGCGACAATGAATGTGGACCTTGTAAATCTCTACTCTATTGTTTTTTTATTTAAGTGTTTGATCTTGAAGTTTGTTATGAGGTCTTTCCTCTAGAACTTCGAATCGAATTGAGGCTGGTTTAAGTTGTAAGTTATTAATGGTCGAAAGTGGTTTGGCCAGCCATGACTTTTCAAATCTGGGTAACCCGAATTTTTTTCAGGCGCTTTGACAACGATTTTTTGCGGTGCTTGATCTTGCTTATGTTACGATTTATGATCATGTTGTTGTTCATGTTGTTGTTGTTGTATAATTGTGACATGACACTACATACTACCTATACCTTCCTTTATATTACCCGGAACTTAGAAATTTAGAATTTAGAGATGGTCGAACATGGGTTGTGGCTGCTTTCAAAAACATTTACGGAAAACCCAATTTGAAAAACTCAAATTAGAGTTCAAAATTTATTAGTAATGATGTTAATGTGATTTATGATTGGTGTTATAGATATTAACCTAATTAGGGAGAACCCTATTTTTCAAAACCTAATTAGCTAGAAACCTAATTTGTAAATTAAACCTAATTTTCTAATTGTAAACCCTAATTGCTAATTAGGCACACTTAATGATAATTAGTAAAACATAAACCTAATTATCAAATAATATGAAAGATTAGGAAACCTAGATTAATTAAGAAACCTTAATTTTGTATTTTAGAAACTAAAATTTTATTATTTTATTATTTTTTTTTTTTTACCCCTAATTGGAAATTCTAAAATTATTTTTTAAACCTAAAAATGGTCGAAACCTAAAATTAAAACCTAATCCTAAACCTAAACCCTAACCCTAAGGGTTTGGCATGATTTCTATATAATGCCATTAATTTTAAAAGCGAAAAGACATTTTGCCCTCTTGCATTATTTAAGGTAACTTGTAAATTTAGCAAATATGGAGTAGGTAACCAACTTAGATCGACCATGTGGTGATATGAATACATCTCATCTAATCTACCCCGTATATATTTGAATCTGAGTCATATATATAGATCAAAGAGAGAAAAAATTCATTGTAAGCCTCTTATGTGTCCATATACTCAACCAAGCCATTCTCTCTCTAGCCCACAAAATTTCTTTGATAAATCGGTCACAAAACCATTACACGAACAACCATACCATAAAATCGAAAAGCGAAAATTGGAATTGTTCATTGTGAGATATAAAGCCCTAACAAAAATCGATCATGTATGTTGTGTTAGATGTTAAGTATTTTTTATTATTATATATATTTATATATAGTCTAACTTGGTGATGCGGGTGATGTATCTTACGGATCTATAACATCTAGATACTCGAAATAAGAGTTTTTTTAAAAATCTGGAATTTATTTTTTGTGTGCGACAGCAATGTCGGACCTTGTAAATCTCTACTGTTTATTTTTGTTTTTTATTTAAGTGTTTGATCTTGAAGTTTGTTATGAGGTCTTTCCTCTAGAACTCGAATCGAGAATCGAGAAGCTGGTTTAAGTTGTAAGTTATTAATGGTCGAAAGGTTGTGGTTGACCATGACTTTTTTTTTTCTGGGTAACCCGAATTTTTCCATTTTTGCTTTTCAACGACGATTTTGCGGTGCTTGATCTTTGCTTATATTTCGTGTTATGATCATGTTGTTGTTATATAATTGTTGTGACATGAGTACTACATATACCTTCCTTTATATTACCTTCCTTTATATTATTGAATTGAATTTAGAGATGATTGAACATGGGTTGGGTTGTGGCTTGCTTTCAAAAACATTTACGGAAAACCCAAATTTGAAACTTCAATTAGAGTTCAAAATTTATTAGTAATGATGTTAATGTGATTTATGATTGGTGTTATAGATATTAACCTAATTAGGGAGAACCTAATTTTTCAAAACCTAATTAGCTAGAAACCTAAATTTGTAAATTAGTAACCTAATTTTCTAATTGTAAACCCTAATTGCTAATTAGGCACACTTAATGATAATTAATGTAAAATAAACCTAATTATCAAATTATATGAGATTAGGAACCGATTAATTAAGAAACCTTAATTTTGTATTTTAGAAACTAAAATTTTATTATTTTATTATTTATTTTTTTTAAAACTTTAATTGGAAATTCTAGAAATTATTTTTAAACCTAAAATGGTCGAACCCTAAACCTAATCCTAAACCCTAAACCTAAACCCTAAGGGTTTGGCATGATTACTATAATGCCATTAATTTTAAAAAGCGAAAAGACATTTTGCCCCTCTTGCATTATTTAAGGTAACTTGTAAATTTAGCAAGATATGGAGTAGGTAACCAACTTAGATCGACCCATGTGGTGATGATATATGAATACATCTCGGCTAATCTACCCGACCATATACATTGAATCTGAGTCGTATATAAGATCATCAAGAGAAAAAATTCATTGTAAAGCCTCTTATGTGTCCATATACTCAACCAAGCCATTCTCTCTCTCTAGCCCACAAAATTTCTTTGATAAATCGGTCTCAAAACCAAACCCAAACAACCATATAAAAATCGAAAGCGAAATTGGAATTGTTAATAGTGAGGAGGTAAAAGCCTAGCAAAAATAATATCGATGTATGTTGTGTTAGATGTTATGTTTTTTATGTTATATATATTTGTATGTATGTATTAACTTGGTGATGCATGGGGTATCTTACGGATCTATAACATCTAGATACTCTAAAATAAGAGTTTTCAAAAATAAAATTTATTTTTTTGAATGCGACAATTGAATGTGGACCTTGTAAATCTCTACTACTCTTATTGTTTTTTTTATTTAAGTGTTTTTTGATCTTGAAGTTTGTTATGAGGTCTTTCTTTCTTTCCTCTAACTTCGAATCGAGGTCGAGGCTGGTTTAAGTTGTAAGTTATTAAGTTAGTGGTGAAGTTGTTGTTGAGCCATGACTTTTTCTGGGTAACCCGAATTTTTCGAGGCGCTTTGACAACGATTTTGCGATTGCTTGATCTTGCTTATATTCGTGTGTTATGATCATGTTGTTGTTATATAATTGTGTTGACATGAGTACTACATACCTTCCTTTATATTACCCGGATATTATGAATTGAATTTAGAGATGGTTAGACATGGGTTGTGGCTTTGGCAAAAAACATTTACGAAAACCCAAATTTGAAACTTCAAAATTAGAGTTCAAAATTTATTAAAATGATGTTAATGTGATTTATGATTGTGTGTTATGATTGGTGTTATTATTAACCTAATTAGGGAGAACCCTAATTTTAGAACCCTAATTAGCTAGAAACCTAATTTGTAAATTAGTAACCTAATTTTCTAATTGTAAACCCTAATTGCTAATTAATTGTAAACCCTAATTTGCTAATTAGGCACACTGATAATTAATAATAATTAGTAAAACATAAACCTAATTATCAAGTCTATGAGATTAGAAATAATTAATTAATTAAAAACCTTAATTTTGTATTTTAGAAACTAAAATTTTATTATTTTATTATTTATTTTTTTTTTTAACCTAAATTGGAAATTCTAGAAATTATTTTAAACCCTAAAAAAAATTCCAAACCTAAAACCTAATCCTAAACCCTAAACCCTAAAAAAACCTAAGGTTTGGCATGATTACTATAATGTCATTTAATTTTAAAAAGCGAAAAGACATTTTGCCCTCTTGCATTATTTAAGGTAACTTGTAAATTTAGCAAATATGGAGTAGGTAACCAACTTAGATCACCATGTGTGATATGAATACATCTCGATCTAATCTACTACCCGTATACATTGAATATGAGTCATATATATAAGATCGAAGAGAGAAAAATTTAAGCCTCTTTGTGTCCATATATCAACTTGAAGCCATTCTCTCTCTTCTCTCTAGCCACAAAATTTCTTTGATAAATCGGTCAAAAAAAACCCCGAACAACCACAGCAAAATCGAAAGCGAAAATGGAATTGTTCATAGTGAGTATAAAGCCCTAGCAAAAAATCGATAATGTATGTTGTGTTAGATGTTAAGTTTTTTTTGTTATATATTTTGTATGGAGTCTAACTTGGTGATGCAGGTGGATTGGGTATCTTACGGATCTATAACATCTAGATACTCGAAATAAGAGTTTTCAAAAATCTAGAATTTATTTTTTTTTTGGTGCGATGCGAATGTGGGACCTTGTAAATCTCTACACATTTTATTTTTTTTTTATTTAAGTGTTTGATCTTGAAGTTTGTTATGAGGTCTTTTTCTAGAACTTCGAATCGAGAATCGAGAAGCTGGTTTAAGTTGTAAAGTTATTAAGTTATTTAAAAAGGTTTCGTTGAAGGTTGTGACTTTTTTCAATCTGGGTAACCCGGTAATTTTTCGAGAAACCCGACAACGATGCGATTTTTTGGGTGCTTGATCTTGCTTATATTACGTGTTATGATCATGTTGTTGTTATATAATTGTGGTGACATGATGACTACTACATATACCTTCCTTATTACCCCGATATTACTTAATTGAATTTAGAGATGGTGAACATGGGTTGTGAAAGCTCAAAAACATTTACGGAAAACCCAAATTTGAAACTTCAAATTAGAGTTTCAAATTTATTAAAATGATGTTAATGTGATTTATGATTTATGATGTTATTATATATTAAACCTAATTAGGGAGAACCTAATTTTCAAAACCCTAATTAGCTAGAAACCTAATTTGTAAATTAGTAACCCTAATTTTCTAATTGTAAACCTAATAATTGCTAATTAATACTTAATGATAATTAATAAAAATTATAAAATAATTAATTATCAAGTCTATGATTATTAGGAAACTAAATTAATTAAAAACCTTAATTTTTTATTTTTTAGAAACTAAAATTTTTATTATTTTATTATTTTTTTTTTTTTTTTTAAACCTAAATTGGAAATTCTAGAAATTATTTTTAAACCTAAAATGGTCCAAACCCTAAACCCTAATCCAAACCCTAAACCCTAAGGGTTTGGCATGATTACTATAATGCCATTAATTTTAAAAAGCAAAAGACATTTTTGCCCCTCTTGCATTATTTAAGGTAACTTGTAAATTTAGCAAGATATGGAGTAGGTAACCAACTTAGATCAGATATGTGATTGTGATATGAATACATCTCGATTAATCTACCCGATATATACATTGAATCTGAGTCGTATATAAGATCAAAGAAGAGAAAATTCAATTCATTAAAAATCTTATGTGTGTCCATATATCAACTCAACCATTCTCTCTCTCTAGCCCAAAAATTTCTTTGATAAATCGGTTGATCAAAAAAACATTAAAAACCAACAACCAACCAAAATCGAAGCGAAAATTGGAATTGTTCATAGTGAGGTATAAAAAGCCTAGCAAAAATCGATCGATAATGTATGTTTTGTTAGATGTTAAGTTTTTTTTGTGTTATATATATTGTATGGAGTCTAACTTGGTGATGCAGGTGGGTATCTTACGGATCTATAACATCTAGATACTCGAAATAAGAGTTTTCAAAAATCTAAGAATTTATTTTTTTTGGTTTTTGCGACAAAGATGTGGGACCTTGTAAATCTCTACTGATTATTGTTTTGTTTTGTTATTTAAGTGTTTGATCTTGAAGTTTGTTATGAGGTCTTTCCTCTAGAACTTCGAATCGAGAATTGAGGCTGGTTTAAGTTGTAAGTTATTAAGTGGTCGAAAAGTGGTTGTTGAGAGCATTGACTTTTTTCAAATCTGGGTAACCCGAAATTTTTCAAGGCGCTGACAAACGATTTTTTACGGTGCTTGATCTTGCTTATTTACGTGTTATGATGATGTTGTTGTTATATTATTGTAGTGTTGTTGTTATATGTTGTACTACATATACATATACCTTTTATATTATTACCTTTATATTATATTAGCAAATTGAATTTAGAGATGGTCGAACATGGGTTGTGGCTGGCTTTCTCGAACATTTACGGAAAACCCAATTTGAAACTCAAATAGAGTTCAAAATTTATTAGTAATGATGTTAATGTGATTTATGATTGGTGTTATAGATATTATTAACCTAATTAGGGAGAACCTAATTTTTCAAAACCTAATTAGCTAGAAACCACTAATTTTTGTAAATTAGTAACCTAATTTTCTAATTGTAAACCCTAATTGCTAATTAGGCACACTTAATGATAATTAGTAAAAACATAAACCTAATTATCAAATCTATGAGATTAGGAACCCAAGAATTAAGAAACCTTAATTTTGTATTTTAGAAACTAAAATTTTATTATTTTATTATTTTTATTTTTTTAACCTAAAAATGGAAATTGAAAATTATTTTTAAACCTAAAAATGGTCCAAACCTAAAACCTAATCCTAAACCCTAAAAACCTAAAAGGTTTGGCATGATTACCATAATATATATCATTAATTTTAAAAGCGAAAGACATTTTGCCCCTCTTGCATTATTTAAGGTAACTTGTAAATTTAGCAAGATATGGGAGTAGGTAACCAACTTAGATCGACCATTGTGGTGATATGAATACATCTCGACTAATCTACCGACCGTATACATTGAATACTGAGTCGTATATATATATATCAAAGAAGAGAAAAATTCATTGTAAGCCTCTTATGTGTCCATATACTCAACCAAACCATTCTCTCTCTAGCCCAAAAAATCTTTGATAAATCGGTCTCAAAAAACCCCCCAACAACAACAGCAAAATCGAAAAGCGAAAATTGGAATTGTTCATAGTGAGGTATAAAGCCCTAGCAAAAATCGATAAAATATCTTGTGTTAGTGTTAAGTGTTAAGTTTTTATATATATATTTATGGAGTCTAACTTGGTGATGCAGGTGGGTATCTTACGGATCTATAACATCTAGATACTCGAAAAAAGAGTTTTTTCAAAAATCTGAGAATTTATTTTTTGTGGTGCGACAACGAATGTCGGACCTTGTAAATCTCTACACTCTATTGTTTTTTTTTTATTTAAGTGTTTGATCTTGAAGTTTGTTATGAGGTCTTTCCTCTAGAACTTCGAATCGAGGGTGAAGCTGGTTTAAGTTTAAAGTTATTAATGGTTAAAAAGTTGGGTTGGTGAGCCATGACTTTTCAAATCTGGGTAACCCGAATTTTTTTTCAGCGCTTGACAACGATTTTGCGGTGCTTGATCTTGCTTATATTACGTGTTATGATCATGTTGTTGTTATATAATTGTGGTGACATGATGTACTACTATATACCTTCCTTTATATTACCCGGATACTTACTTGAATTGAATTTAGAGATGATGAACATGGGTTGTGGCTGCTCAAAAACATTTACGGAAAACCCAAATTTGAAACTTCAAATTAGAGTTCAAAATTTATTAAATAATGATGTTTTATGTGATTTATGATTGGTGTGATTTATGATTGTTTAGATATTAACCTAATTAATTAGGAGAACCTAATTTTCAAAACCTACCCTATTAGCTAAAACCTAATTTGTAAATTAGTAACCCTAATTTTCTAATTGTAAACCCTAATTGCTAATTAGGCACACTTAATAATAATTAGTAAAACATAAACCTAATTATCAAGTCTATGAGATTAGGAAATAGAATTAATTAAGAAACCTTAATTTTGTATTTTAGAAACTAAAATTTTATTATTTTATTATTTATTTTTTTTTACTAAATTGGAAATTCTAGAAATTATTTTTAAACCTAAAATGAACCCAAACCTAAACCTAATCTAAACCCTAAACCCTAAAAACCTAAACCTTGGCATGATTACTATAATAATCATTAATTTTTAAAAAAAGCAAAAGACATTTTGCCCTCTTTGCATTATTTAAGGTAACTTGTAAATTTAGCAAGATATGGAGTAGGTAACCAACTTAGATCAACCATGTGACTGATATGAATACATCTCATGAATACATCTCATTAATCTACCCGACCATATACATTGAATCTGAATCAATATATATATAAGATCAAAGAGAGAAAAATTCATTGTAAGCCTCTTATGTGTCCATATACTCAACAAAGCCATTCTCTCTCTAGCCCACGAAATTTCTTTGATAAATCGGTCTCAAAAAACATTACCCAACAACCATAGCAAAAAATCGAAGCGAAAAAAATTGTTAAGTAGTGAGGTATAAAGCCTAGCAAAAATCGATCATGTATCTTTGTGTTAGATGTTAAGTTTTTTGTTTATTATATATGTTGTATAGTCTAACTTGGTGATGCAGGTGGGTATCTTACGGATCTATAACATCTAGATACTCGAAAATAAGAGTTTTCAAAAATCTGAAATTTATTTTTTTGGTGCGATGAATGAATGTATGGACCTTGTAAATCTCTACACATTTATTGTTTTTGTTATTTAAGTGTTTGATCTTGAAGTTTGTTATGAGGTCTTTCCTCTAGAACTTTCTCTAGAACTCGAATCGAATTCGAGGCTGTTTAAGTTGTAAGTTATTAATGGTCGAAAGTTGGTTGTTGAGTGTGACTTTTTTCAAATCTGGGTAACCCGAAATTTTCAGAGCTTGACAACAGCGATTTTGCGGTGTGCTTGATCTTGCTTATGTTATATGTTATGATCGTGTTATTGTTGTTATATAATTGTGGTGACATGAGTACTACATATACCTTCCTTTATATTACCCGGATACTTAGCGAATTGAATTTAGAGATGGTTGAAACATGGGTTGTGGCTTGCTTTCGAAACATTTACGGAAAACCCAAATTTGAAACTTCAATTAGAGTTCAAAATTTATTAGTAATGATGTTAATGTGATTTATGATTGGTGTGATTGGTGTTATATTATATTAAATTAGGGAGAACCTAAATTTTCAAAACCCTAATTAGCTAGAAACCTAAATTTGTAAAATTAGTAACCCTAATTTTTTAATTGTAAAACCTAATTTTGTAAACCTAATTAGGCACAATTAATGATATAATAGTAAAACATAAACCTAATTATCAAGTCTATGAGATTAGGAACCCGAATTAATTAAGAAACCTTAATTTTGTATTTTAGAAACTAAAATTTTATTATTTTATTATTTATTTTTTAATTTTTTTTAAACCTAAAAATTGGAAATTCTAAAAATTATTTTAAACCTAAAATGGTCCAAACCTAAACCCTAATCCTAACCCTAAACCCTAAGGGTTTGGCATGATTACTATAATAATCATTAATTTTAAAAGCGAAAAGACATTTTGCCCTCTTGCATTATTTAAGGTAACTTGTAAATTTAGCAAGATGGAGTAGAGTAACCAACTTAGATCAGCCATGTGATGATATGAATACATCTCGATAATCTCTACCCATATATATATTGAATCTGAGTCAATATATAAGATCGATATAAGATCGAAAAGAATTCATTGTAAGCCTCTTATGTGTCCATATACTCAACAAGCCATTCTCTCTCTCTCCTCAGCCCAAATTTCTTTGATAAATCGGTCACAAAACCCCCCAACAACCATACCATAAAATCGAAATCGAAATTGGAATTGTTCATATTGTGTATAAAGCCCTAGCAAAAAATCATGATAATATATGTTGTGTTAGATGTTAAGTTTTTTTTTGTTATATATATTTTATGGAGTCTAACTTGGTGATGCAGGTGGGGTATCTTACGGATCTATAACATCTAGATACTCGAAATAAGAGTTTTCAAAAATCAGGAATATTTTTTTTTGAATGCGATTTTTGAATGTGGGACCTTGTAAATCTCTACTGTTTATTGTTTTTTTATTTAAGTGTTTGATCTTGAAGTTTTGATATGAGGTCTTTCCTCTAGAACTTTCCTCTATCGAGAATTGAGAAGCTGGTTTAAGTTGTAAGTTATTAATTAATTCGAAAATGGTTGTTGTTGTGGCCATGACTTTTTTTCAATCTCTGGTAACCCGAATTTTTCGAGGCGCAACAACGATTTTTTGCGGTGCTTGATCTTGCTGCTTATTTACGTGTTATGATCATGTTGTTGTTATATAATTGTAGGTGACATGACTACTACATATACCTTCCTTTATATTACCCGATATTATGCTTTGAATTTAGAGATGATGTCGAACATGGGTTGTGGCTGCTCAAAAACATTTACGGAAAACCCAAATTTGAAACTCAAATTAGAGTTCAAAATTTATTAATTAATGATGTTAATGTGATTTATGATTGGTGTTATAGATATTAACCTTAATTAGGGAGAACCTAATTTTCAAAACCTACTAATTAGCTAGAAACCTAATTTTAAATTAGTAACCTAATTTTCTAATTAACCTAAAAACAATTGCTAATTAGGCACAATTAATGATAATTAGTAAAACATAAACCTAATTATCAAATCATGAGAATTATAAGAAAAAATTAATTAAAAAACCTTAATTTTGTATTTTAGAAACTAAAATTTTATTATTTTTAGATTATTTTTATTATTTTATTATTTTTTTTTTTAAACCTAAATTGGAAATTCTAGAAATTATTTTTAAACCTAAAATGGTCGAACCCTAAACCTAATCTAAACCCCTAAACCTAAACCTTTGGCATGATTACTATAATGCCATTAATTTTAAAAGCGAAAAAGACATTTTGCCCTCTTGCATTATTTAAGGTAACTTGTAAATTTAGCAAGATATGGAGTAGGTAACCAACTTAGATCGACCCATGTGTGACCATATGAATACATCTCGATAATCTACCGATCATATACATTGAATACATTCATCGTATATATAAGATCGAAAGAGAAAAAATTCATTGTAAGCCTCTTATGTGTCCATATATACTCAACTCAACCATTCTCTCTCTCTCTAGCCCACGAAATTTCTTTGATAAATCGGTCAAAACCCCCCCCGAACAACCATAAAAAAATCGAAGCGAAAATTGGAATTGTTCATAGTGTAAGGTAAAGCCCTAACAAAAATCGATATCATGTATGCTGTGTTAGATGTTAAGTTTTTTATATTATATATGTTGTATGGAATCTAACATGGTGATCCAGGTCGGTATCTTACGGATCTATAACATCTAGATACTAGATACTCGAAATAAGAGTTTTCAAAAATCTGAAATTTATTTTTTTGGTGCGACAGCGAATGTGGACCCTTGTAAATCTCTACACATTTATTGTTTTTGTTATTTAAGTGTTTGATCTTGAAGTTTGTTATGAGGTCTTTCCTCTAGAACTTCGAATCGAGAATCGAAGCTGGTTTAAGTTGTAAGTTATTAAGTTAAGTCGAAGTCGTTGATTGACCGTGATGACTTTTTTTCAATCTGGGTAACCCGAATTTTTCGAATTTTTTGACAGCGATTTTGCGGTGCTTGATCTTGCTTTATATTATGTGTTATGATCATGTTGTTGTTATATAATTGTGTAACATGACATGACTACTACATATACCTTCCTTTATATTACCTTTATATACTTAGCGATATTATGAATTGAATTTAGAGATGGTCGAAACAACATGGGTTGTGGCTTGCTCAAAAACATTTACGGAAAACCCAAATTTGAAACTTCAATTAGAGTTCAAAATTTATTAGTAATGATGTTAATGTGATTTATGATTGGTGTTATAGATATTAACCTAATTAGGGAGAACCTAATTTTCAAAACCCTAATTAGCTAGAAACCTAATTTGTAAATTAGTAACCTAATTTTCTAATTGTAAACCCTAATTTGCTAATTAGGCACATTAATGATAATTAATAAAACATAAACCTAATTATCAAGTCATGAGATTAGGAAATAGAATTAATTAAGAAACCTTAATTTTGTATTTTAGAAACTAAAATTTTATTATTTTATTATTTATTTTTTTTTTAAACCTAAATTGGAAATTCTAGAAATTATTTTTAAACCTAAAATGGTCGAAACCTAAACCTAATCCCTACCCTAAACCTAAAAGGTTTGGCATGATTACTATAATGCCATAATATTAATTTTAAAAGCGAAAGACATTTTGCCCTCTTGCATTATTTAAGGTAACTTGTAAATTTAGCAAGATATGGAGTAGGTAACCAACTTAGATCGACCATGTGTGATATGAATACATCTCGACTAATCTACCTATCCTATATATACATTGAATCTGAATCTGAGTATATAAGATCAAAGAGAGAAAAAATTTTCATTGTAAGCCTCTTATGTGTCCATATACTCAACAAGCCATTCTCTCTCTAGCCCACCCAAAAATCTTTGATAAATCGGTCAAAAAAACCATTACGAACAACCATAGCAAAATCGAAGCGAAGCGAAAATTGGAATTGTTCATAGTGAGGTATAAAGCCCTAAAAATCGATCGTGTATGTTGTGTTAGATGTTAAGTTTTTTTTTTATATATTATTATATATCTAACTTGGTGATGATGCAGTGGGGTATCTTTACGGATCTATAACATCTAGATACTCGAAATAAGAGTTTTCAAAAATCTGAATCTAGAATTTATTTTTTGTGGTGCGACAACGAATGTGTGGACCTTGTAAACTACTTATTTTTTGTTTTTGTTATTTAAGTGTTTTTCTTGAAGTTTGTTATGAGGTCTTTCCTCTAGAACTCGAATCGAGAATCGAGAAGCTGGTTTAAGTTGTAAGTTATTAAGTGGTTAAAAGTGGTTGGTTGAATTGATGACTTTTCAAATCTGGGTAACCCGAAATTTTCAAACGCTTTTTTTGCGATTTTTTTGCGGTGCTTGATCTTGCTTATATTACGTGTTATGATCATGTTGTTGTTATATAATTGTGGTACATGACACTACATATACCTTCCTTTATATATACCCGGATTACTTAGCGAATTGAATTTAGAGATGAGTCGAACATGGGTTGTGGCTTGCTCAAAACATTTACGGAAAACCCAAATTTGAAACTTCAAATTAGAAACTCAAAATTTATTAGTAATGATGTTAATGTGATTTATGATTGGTGTTATGATTGGTGTATAGATATTTATAGATATTAACCTAATTAGGGAGAACCTAATTTTCAAAACCTAATTAATTAGCTAGAAACCTAATTTGTAAATTAGTAACCTAATTTTCTAATTGTAAACCCTAATTGCTAATTAGGCACACTTAATGATAATTAGTAAAAAAACATAAACCTAATTATCAAGTCTATGAGATTAGGAAACCGAATTAATTAAAACCTTAATTTTTGTATTTTAGAAACTAAAATTTTATTATTTTATTATTTATTTTTTTTTAAACCCTAAATTGGAAATTCTAGAAATTATTTTAAACCTAAAATGGTCCAAACCTAAACCTAATCTAAACCCTAAACCCTAAACCTAAGTTTGGCATGATTATATAATGTCATTAATTTTAAAAAGCGAAAAGACATTTTGCCCCTCTTGCATTATTTAAGGTAACTTGTAAATTTAGCAAGATATGGAGTAGGTAACCAACTTAGATCGACCATGTGGTGATATGAATACATCTCGACTAATCTACCCGACCATATACATTGAATCTGAGTCGTATATAAGATCAAAGAGAAAAAATTTGTAAGCCTCTTATGTGTCCATATACTCAACAAACCATTCCATTCTCTCTCTAGCACGAAATTTCTTTGATAAATCGGTCAAAAAAAAAAAACGAACAACCATAGCAAAATCGAAAAGCGAAAATTGGAATTGTTCATAGTGAGGTATAAAGCCCTAGCAAAAATCGATCATGTATGTTGTGTTAGATGTTAAGTTTTTTTTTTTTATATATTGTATATGAGTCTAACTTGGTGATGCGGGTGGGGTCTTATCTTACGGATCTATAACATCTAGATACTCTAAATAAGAGTTTTCAAAAATCTCAAAAAATTTATTTTTTTTTGAATGCGACAGAATGTGGGACCTTGTAAATCTCTACTACATTTATTGTTTTTTATTATTTAAGTGTTTGATCTTGAAGTTTGTTATGAGGTCTTTCCTCTAGAACTTCGAATCGAGAATCGAGAAGCTGGTTTAAGTTGTAAAGTTATTAGTTATTATGTGGTCGAAAGGTGGTTGGCCAGCCAATGATGACTTTCAAATCTGGGTAACCCGAATTTTTCGAGGCGCTTTGACAACGATTTTGCGGTGCTTGATCTTTGCTTATATTACGTGTTATGATCATGTTGTTGTTATATATTGTGGTGACATGAGTACTACATATACCTTCCTTTATATTACCCGGATACTTAGCGAATTGAATTTAGAGATGGTGAACATGGGTTGTGGCCAAATTTTCAAAACATTTACGGAAAACCCAAATTTGAAACTTCAATTAGAAACTCAAAATTTATTAGTAATGATGTTAATGTGATTTATGATTGGTGTTATATTGATATTAACCTAATTATTAGGGAGAACCTAATTTTCAAAACCTAAATTAGCTAAACCTAATTTGTAAATTAGTAACCTAATTTTCTAATTTAAACCCTAATTGCTAATTAGGCACACTTAATGATAATTAGTAAAACATAAACCTAATTAATTATCAAGTCTATGAGATTAGGAAACCGAAATTAATTAAGAAACCTTAATTTTGTATTTTAGAAACTAAAATTTTATTATTTTATTATTTATTTTTTTTTAACCCTAAATTGGAAATTCTAGAAATTATTTTTAAACCTAAAAATGGTCCAAACCTAAACCAAACCTAAACCTAAACCCTAAACCTAAGGGTTTGGCATGATTACTATAATATATCATTAATTTTAAAAAGCGAAAAGACATTTTGCCCTCTTGCATTATTTAAGGTAACTTGTAAATTTAGCAAGATATGGAGTAGGTAACCAACTTAGATCAACCATGTGACTGATATGAATACATCTCAGCTAATCTACCCGACCGTATATATTGATTGAATCTGAGTCATATATATAATCAAAGAGAGAAAAAAAATTCATAAGCCTCTTATGTGTCCATATACTCAACAAGCCATTCTCTCTCTAGCCCACAAAATTTCTTTGATAAATCGGTCTCAAAACCAAACCCCCCACGACCATGCAAAAATCGAAGCGAAATTGGAATTGTTCATAGTGAGGTATAAAAAGCCTAGCAAAAATCGATCGTATGTATGTGTGTGTTAGATGTTATGTTTTTAGTTTTTTATATATATATGTTGTATGGAGTCTAACTTGGTGATGCAGGTGGGTATCTTACGGATCTATAACATCTAGATACTCGAAATAAGAGTTTTCAAAAATCTGGAAATTTATTTTTTTTGGTGCGACAACGATGTGGACCTTGTAAATCTCTACTACATTTTATTGTTTTTTTTATTTAAGTGTTTGATCTTGAAGTTTGTTATGAGGTCTTTCCTCTAGAACTTCGAATCGAATTCGAGAGCTGGTTTAAGTTGTAAGTTATTAAGTTAGTCGAAAGGTGGTTGGTTGAGACCATGACTTTTCAAATCTGGGTAACCCGAATTTTTCGAAGGCGCTTTGACAACGATTTTGCGGTGCTTGATCTTGCTTATATTCGTGTTATGATCATGATCATGTTGTTGTTATATAATTGTGGTGACATGAGTACTACATATACCTTCCTTTATATTACCCGGATATACTTAGAAATTGAATTTAGAGATGGTCGAACATGGGTTGTGGCTTTCAAAACATTTTACGGAAAACCCAAATTTGAAACTTCAAATTAGAGTTCAAAATTTATTAGTAATGATGTTAATGTGATTTATGATTGGTGTTATAGATATTAACCCTAATTAGGGAGAACCTAATTTTCAAAACCCTAATTAGCTAGAAACCTAATTTGTAAATTAGTAACCTAATTTTCTAATTGTAAACCCTAATTGCTAATTAGGCACACACTTAATGATAATTAGTAAAACATAAACCTAATTATCAAATCTATGAGATTAGGAAGATTAGAAATTAATTAATTAACCTTAATTTTGTATTTTAGAAACTAAAATTTTATTATTTTATTATTTATTTTTTTTTTTTTAAATTGGAAATTAGAAAAAATTATTTTTAAACCTAAAATGGTCGAAACCCTAACTAAACCTAAATCTAAACCCTAAACCTAAGGGTTTGGCATGATTACTATAATGCCATTAATTTTAAAAAGCGAAAAGACATTTTGCCCTCTTGCATTATTTAAGGTAACTTGTAAATTTAGCAAGATATGGAGTAGGTAACCAACTTAGATCACCCATTGTGTGATATGAATACATCTCGATTAATCTACCCGACCATATACATATACATTGAATCTGAATCGTATATAAGATCAAAGAGAAAAAAAATCATTGTAAGCCTCTTATGTGTGTGTCCATATACTCAACTCAGCCATTCTCTCTCTCTCTACCCCACGAAATTTCTTTGATAAATCGGTCACAAAACCATTACGAACAACCAACCAGCAAAATCGAAGCGAAGCGAAATTGGAATTGTTCATAGTGAGTGTAAAGCCCTAGCAAAAAATCGATCGATGTATGTTTGTGTGTTAGATGTTAAGTTTTTAATTTTATATATATTATTGTATATATATCTAATCTTGGTGGTGACAGGTGGGGTATCTTACGGATCTATAACATCTAGATACTCGAAATAAGAGTTTTCAAAAATCAGAATTTATTTTTTTTGTGTGCGATAACGAATGTCGGACCTTGTAAATCTCTACTGTTTATTGTTTTTTTTTATTTAAGTGTTTGATCTTGAAGTTTGTTATGAGGTCTTTCCTCTAGAACTTCGAATCGAGGTCGAATCGAAGCTGGTTTAAGTTGTAAGTTATTAATGGTCGAAAAGTGGTTGGCCAGCCATGACTTTTTTCAAATCTGGGTAACCCGAATTTTTTTCGAGGCGCTTGACAACGATTTTTTTGTGCTTGATCTTGCTTATATTACGTGTTATGATCATGTTGTTGTTATATAATTGTGGTTGTGACATGACATACTACTACATATACCTTCCTTTATATTATACCCGATACTTAGCGAAATTGAATTTAGAGATGGTCGAACATGGGTTGGGTTGGCTTGCTTTCAAAAAACATTTTACGGAAAACCCAAAATTGAAACTTCAATTAGAGTTCAAAATTTATTAGTAATGATGTTAATGTGATTTATGATTGGTGTTATAGATATTAACCTAATTAGGGAGAACCTAATTTTTCAAAACCTAATTAGCTAGAAACCTAATTTGTAAATTAGTAACCTAAATTTTCTAATTGTAAACCCTAATTGCTAATTAGGCACACTTAATGATAATTAATTAAAACATAAACCTAATTATCAAGTCTATGAGATTAGGAAACCCGATTAATTAAAACCTTAATTTTGTATTTTAGAAACTAAAAAAATTTTATTATTTTATTATTTATTTTTTTTTAAACCTAAATTGGAAATTCTAGAAATTATTTTTAAACCTAAAATGGTCCAAACCTAAACCCTAATCTAAACCCTAAACCCTAAAAAGGGTTGGCATGATTACTATAATGTCATTAATTTTTTTAAAAGAAAAAGATTTTTTGCCCTCTTGCATTATTTAAGGTAACTTGTAAATTTAGCAAGATATATGGAGTAGGTAACCAACTTAGATCACCCGTGTGTGTGATATGAATACATCTCATTAATCTACCCGACCATATACATTGAATCTGAGTCGTATATAAGATCGAAGAGAAAAAAAAATTCATTGTAAGCCTCTTATGTGTCCATATACTCAACCAAGCCATTCTCTCTCTCTAGCCCACAAAATTTCTTTGATAAATCGGTCCTGAAACCCATTACCCACACAACCACATAAAAAATCGAAGCGAAATTGGAATTGTTAATAGTAGTGAGGTATAAAGCCCTAGCAAAAAATCGATCATGTATGTTGTGTTTAGATGTTAAGTTTTTTTTTTATATATATATATATATCTAACTTGGTGATGATGGGGTGGGTATCTTACGGATCTATAACATCTAGATACTCGAAATAAGAGTTTTCAAAAATCTGAATTTATTTTTTTGGTGCGATAACGAATGTCGGACCTTGTAAATCTCTACTGATTTATTGTTTTTTTTTTAAGTGTTTATTTAAGTGTTTGATCTTGAAGTTTGTTATGAGGTCTTTCCTCTAGAACTTCGAATCGAGAATCGAGCTTTAGTTTTTAAGTTGTAAGTTATTAATGGTCGAAAGTGGTTGTTGAGCCATGACTTTTTTTCAAATCTGGGTAACCCGAATTTTTTCGAGGCGCTTTGACAACGATTTTGCGGTGCTTGATCTTTGCTTATATTACGTGTTATGATCATGTTGTTGTTATATAATTGTAATTGTGACATGAGTACTACATATACCTTCCTTTATATTACCCCTATATATTAGCGAAATTGAATTTAGAGATGGTTGAACATGGGTTGTGGCTTGCTTTCAAAAACATTTACGGAAAACCCAAATTTGAAACTCAAATTAGAGTTCAAAATTTATTAGTAATGATGTTAATGTGATTTATGATTGGTGTTATAGATATTAACCTAATTAGGAGAACCTAATTTTTTCAAAACCTAATTAGCTAGAAACCTAATTTGTAAATTAGTAACCTAATTTTCTAATTGTAAACCCTAATTGCTAATTAGGCACACTTAATGATAATTAGTAAAACATAAACCTAATTATCAAGTCTATGAGATTAGGAAACCGAATTAATTAAGAAACCTTAATTTTGTATTTTAGAAACTAAAATTTTATTATTTTATTATTTATTTTTTTTTTTTTTTAAACCTAATTGGAAATTCTAGAAATTATTTTTAAACCTAAAATGGTCGAACCTAAACCCTAATCCTAATCCAAACCCTAAACCCTAAGGGTTTGGCATGATTACCATAATGCCATTAATTTTAAAAGCCAAAAGACATTTTTGCCCCTCTTGCATTATTTAAGGTAACTTGTAAATTTAGCAAGATATGGAGTAGGTAACCAACTTAGATCAGCCATGTGACTGATATGAATACATCTCAGCTAATCTACCAGCCATATACATTGAATACAAGTCATATATAAGATCAAAGAGAGAGAAAATTCATTGTAAGCCTCTTATGTGTCCATATACTCAACCAAACCATTCTCTCTCTAGCCCACGAAATTTCTTTGATAAATCAGTCACAAAACCAGCCCACAAACAACCATAGCAAAATCAGAAGCCAAGAATTGGAATTGTTCATAGTGAGGTATAAAAAAGCTAGCAAAAAATCGATCATGTATGTTGTGTTAGATGTTAAGTTTTTTGTGTTATATATGTTGTATGGAGTCTAACTTGGTGATCTGGGTCGGTACCTTACAGATCTATAACATCTAGATACTCGAAATAAGAGTTTTCAAAAATCTAGGAATTTATTTTTTTTGTGGTCTGACAACGAATGTCAGACCTTGTAAATCTCTACCTGATTATTGTTTTTGTTATTTAAGTGTTTGATCTTGAAGTTTGTTATGAGGTCTTTCCTCTAGAACTCGAATCAGGGTCAGAACTGGTTTAAGTTGTAAGTTATTCATGGTGAAAAAATTAGATTGTTGAGCCATGACTTTTCAAATCTGGGTAACCCGAAACCGAAATTTTTCAGAGCGCTGACAACGATTTTGCGGTGCTTGATCTTGCTTATATTACGTGTTATGATCATGTTGTTGTTATATAATTGTGGTACACATGACTACTACATATACCTTCCTTTATATTACCCGGATACTTAGCGAATTGAATTTAGAGATGGTCGAACATGGGTTGTGGCTTGCTTCAAAAACATTTACGGAAAACCCAAATTTGAAACTTCAAATTAGAGTTCAAAATTTATTAGTAATGATGTTAATGTGATTTATGATTGGTGTTATAGATATTAACCTAATTAGGGAGAACCCTAATTTTTCAAAACCTAAATTAGCTAGAAACCTAAATTTGTAAATTAGTAACCTAATTTTCTAATTGTAAACCCTAATTGCTAATTAGGCACACTTAATGATAATTAGTAAAACATAAACCTAATTATCAAATCTATGAGATTAGGAAGCCGAATTAATTAAGAAACCTTAATTTTGTATTTTAGAAACTAAAATTTTATTATTTTATTATTTATTTTTTTTAAACCTAAATTGGAAATTCTAGAAATTATTTTTAAACCTAAAATGGTCGAACCCTAAACCTAATCTAAACCCTAAACCTAAGGGTTTGGCATGATTACCATAATGCCATTAATTTTAAAAGCGAAAAGACATTTTTGCCCCTCTTGCATTATTTAAGGTAACTTGTAAATTTAGCAAGATATGGAGTAGGTAACCAACTTAGATCGACCATGTGTGATGATATATGAATACATCTCGATTAATCTACCGGACCATATACATTGAATCTGAAGTATATAAGATCAAAGAGAGAAAAATTCATTGTAAGCCTCTTATGTGTGTCCATATACTCAACCAAACCATTCTCTCTCTAGCCCACCCAAAATTTCTTTGATAAATCGGTCATGAAAACCATTTACAAACAACCATAGCAAATCGAAAGCGAAATTGGAAATGTTCATAGTGAGGTATAAAGCCCTAACCGAAATCTGATCATGTATGCTGTGTTAGATGTTAAGTTTTTTATGTTATATATGTTGTATGGAATCTAACATGGTGATCTGGATCGGTATCTTACAGATCTATAACATCTAGATATTCGAAATAAGAGTTTTCAAAAATCTCGGAATTTATTTTTTTGTGGTCTGACAACGAATGTCAGACCTTGTAAATCTCTACCTGTTTATTGTTTTTGTTATTTAAGTGTTTGATCTTGAAGTTTGTTATGAGGTCTTTCCTCTAGAACTTCGAATCGAGGTTGAGCTGGTTTAAGTTGTAAGTTATTAATGGTGGTCAGTCGAAGTCGTTGTGAGCCATGACTTTTTTCAATCTGGGTAACCCGAATTTTTCGAACGCTTGACAACGATTTTGCGGTGCTTGATCTTGCTTATATTACGTGTTATGATCATGTTGTTGTTATATAATTGTATAATTGTGGTGACATGACTACTACATACCCTTCCTTTATATTACCCGAGATACTTAGCGAAATTGAATTTAGAGATGGTCGAACATGGGTTGTGGCTTGCTTTCAAAACATTTACGGAAAACCCAAATTTGAAACTTCAATTAGAGTTCAAAATTTATTAGTAATGATGTTAATGTGATTTATGATTGGTGTTATAGATATTAACCTAATTATTAGGAGAACCTAATTTTCAAAACCTAATTAGCTAGAAACCTAATTTGTAAATTAGTAACCTAATTTTCTAATTGTAAACCCTAATTGCTAATTAGGCACACTTAATAATAATTAATAAAACATAAACCTAATTATCAAGTCTATGAGATTAGGAAAGATTAGAATTAATTAAGAAACCTTAATTTTGTATTTTAGAAACTAAAATTTTATTATTTTATTATTTATTTTTTTTTAACCCTAAATTGGAAATTCTAGAAATTATTTTTAAACCTAAAAAAATGGTCGAACCCTAAACCTAAACCTAATCTAAACCCTAAACCCTAAGGGTTTGGCATGATTACTATAATATCATTAATTTTAAAAGCCAAAAGACATTTTTGCCCCTCTTGCATTATTTAAGGTAACTTGTAAATTTAGCAAGATATGGAGTAGGTAACCAACTTAGATCAGCCATGTGACTGATATGAATACATCTCAGCTAATCTACCAGCCATATACATTGAATCTGAAGTCATATATAAGATCAAAGAGAGAGAAAATTCATTGTAAGCCTCTTATGTGTCCATATACTCAACCAAGCCATTCTCTCTCTAGCCCACAAAATTTCTTTGATAAATCAGTCACAAAACTAGCCCCACGAACAACCATAGCAAAATCAGAAGCTAAGAATTGGAAATGTTCATAGTGAGGTATAAAGCCCTAACCGAAATCTGATCATGTATGCTGTGTTAGATGTTAAGTTTTTTATATTATATATGTTGTATGGAATCTAACATGGTGATCAGGATCGGTATCTTACAGATCTATAACATCTAGATATTCGAAATAAGAGTTTTCAAAAATCAGAATTTATTTTTTTTGTGTGCGACAATGAATGATATGACCTTGTAAATCTCTACACATTTTATTGTTTTTGTTATTTAAGTGTTTGATCTTGAAGTTTGTTATGAGGTCTTTCCTCTAGAACTTCGAATCGAATCGAGGCTGGTTTAAGTTTTAAGTTATTATTAGTTATTGAAAATGGTCGAAGAGTTGGCCAGAGCCATGACTTTTCAAATCTGGGTAACCCGAATTTTTCAAATAACGAATTTTTTTTTGCGATTTTGCGGTGCTTGATCTTTGCTTATATTCGTGTGATCATGTTGTTGTTATATAATTGTGGTGACATGACATACTACTATACCTATATATACCTTTATATTACACTTTAACCAAAGATATATATATTTCTTGTATTGATATTATGATGATCTGATGTTATTGTGTTGTACTTTGACATCTGGACTACAAGCTAGAACCATTACATAATACAAAGTAAATTTGGAAAGCATTGATTTGAAGGCTCAAAGTAGGTAGCTTCAATTCTGGAAATTCCAGAAATTTAAGAACTCGCGTGACATGATATTTAGAGGCTCGAATCTCTTTTGTTTCATGTTATCTGCTCATGTTGGTGGTTGAAACTTGTAGTCTTTCTCTACGACTACAAGATCCGACCAAAAGTATTCCCAGAATCCTCACAGGTTTAAAGAAATATCACGGTCAATCCGGGTAGCTTGGCCACCGACTTGCATTTACGGGTTTGAGGAAGAACACTCAAGAACACCTATAGCGATAGTTTAAATCGCTATAGGGTCCTTTAGCTTACGCTTTATTAATAAAATTAATTATTTTTATTAAATAAATAGAAAAATTAGTTTTTAACCATTAAAAATTTTAAACAAAATAAATTATTAATAATTATTTTAAAATCCGAAAATTAGTTTTTAATAATTTTGAATATATTTCATAAATATTTAATATTTTTGAAATATTTAAATTATTTAATTTATTTAATTATAATATTAAATAAATTATTTAAAAATGATTTTAATACATGAAAAATCATTTAAAATTATATTATGGTATAAGAAAATAATTTAAGTTATTTTTGTTAACTTTTAATATTTTGTGATGAAATTTCATTATTAAATTAATATTAATGGTAATTAAAGTTATTTAATAAATGTATTAAATAAATTATGGAAAATAGAATTAATGATTTAAAAATTATAGAAAAATGATTTAAAGGTTATAAAAGTATTTTAAGTTATAAATATAACTTTTGATATTTTGTCATGAAAAATATTAATATTTTAATATTAAATGATATTAAATTTATTTAATAATTATATTAAATAAATTAGTTTAAAAATGATTTTAATATTAGAAAAATCATTTAAAATGAAAATTAATAGTTTAAAGATATTTTAAGTTATAAAATATAAATTTTAATATTTGAAGGTAAATTTCATTAATTAATTATTATTAATGATATTAAAGTTATTTAATAATTATATTAAATACATTAGTTTAAAATGATTTTAATATTAGGAAAATCATTTTAAATAGAAATAAAGTGTTTAAAGATATTTTAAGTTATAAAATATAACTTTTAATATTTAAAGGATAATTTCATTAATAAATGATATTAGATTTATTTAATAATTATATTAAATAAATAGTTTTAAAATGGTTTTATTTATTTAAAAATCATTTAAAAAGGGTATAAATGAATTAAAAATATTCTAAGTTGTGATTAAGGACTTTTAATATTTTGATAAGTAATACATTAATACTTTAATATTAATGATCATTATTTTAAAATGATTTTTATTTCTTTTAAAAATCATTTAAAGTGTAATATTAATACTTTAAAAGTATTTTGAGTTATTATAAATAACTTTAACATTTTTGCAATGGTTTCATTAATAGTTTAATATTAATTAAATATTAATAATAATAGAATTGTTTAATATTTAAATCATTTAATAATGATTTCTATTTGAAAATTTATGATAAATGTTTAAAAATTATTATAAGTCATTTAAAAATAATACGGTGATATTTACGTATGTGGAATTACAGATGATAGAGTCTTAGACTCAATAATTACCTAATAAAGCAATTTTCAGACAATCGGCATGTTTCGTAAAATTGATCCGGAATTCGATAATTTAATTAGATATGTGTTTATTTGTGATTCAATGGTTGTTAAACATATGTGACAATGTGATTAGGTTATATGCTGACTGCAATAAGTAGTGCTATGTGTTATAGTATGTTATTCTAATCGATCAAATGATCTTATTACTGATAGGTGTTATATAAAGATAGAACTAAGTTACGATCTGTAAGCAGCGCATCAGGCAAGTATATTACCTTTGCATTTCCTTTATACAATGGACATGAGTAAGAAGTTTCAGAATTATTATTATTATGCTATATTATTTACCCTATTGTGATATATTCTATATGCTATCATTGTTTATCAACATGTTAGTATATGGTAATTCAGATATATATTATGTTCGTTAATTTCTATATATGGTTATACAAGTGTCCCCACTTGGATAATCATTGTATTTAATCATATGTTGATATATATATAAGCCGTCTAAGCTACTTGATTAGGTAGACACAAATTTCGAAATATCATTGAATATGATAAAAAAACCTTTTTATATCCAATCAATTTTTTTTGGTTCGAATTCCAATCTAAGTATGAACATCCCGATCACGAGAAAAATTTTATGCGCTCAGGCGGACAAAGGATGAACGATAATATCGTTCTAGCAATGTAGTATTGATCAATACAAGGCTCATTGGGATGATCACCCTCGCTTGCAGAAGTTATGACGGTTTGCGATGAAGTTCGCTAAACCTTATCGAAAATTTAAAACAATGTTCATAGTATGTCGACTACCCAATATATATATAGTCTATAATGTAGTTTCAAAATTTGAGATAGAATTGTTATGTTGTTATTATCGGTTCACTTACTTCACAACTATAAATTCATTGTAGAAGTGATATACAAAGAAAATATTTATTTCTTTCAACTACTTATATTTCTAATTGTTATTACTTCTTTGGGCACCCAAATGCTCACCCCTCGCTTAAATTTAAATGTTTTCGACTAGGCATGAATAACTTGAAGGTTCGATAAAGAACAAGTGAAAAGGAAAGTAAATGTAACATGTTTAATGGTATCTTTTGTAATAGTTAGACAATATATAGACAATGATATGTATTATATATCATGTAAAGAATATAGTAAAGGTTACGTGCTTGGGATTGACTCGATAAATGTAAGTTAAGTTTGATATTTATATTAATGTTATTATTATTAGTATTATTATGCTCAAAGAAATGGTATCGTGAAGAACCGAGTTCGGGTTTCAAGTTCCGGTGGGCTAGGGGCCTATTTTGGAGCTGGCATGCCAACCCTGGTGGGGGTTTTGTGAAGGAACATTTTCTACTCTGACGTCCTTTGGGAAATCAGCCATAACTTTTGATTCGGGAAGAGTTAGGAGGCCTGCCACCTATCAAATTGAAGATATCGACGAGCTCTACAACCTTCAATTCTTTGAGGTTTTAGAATTAACGAATGGAGGAAGGTCGAAATTGGGCTGGAAGTGAATGTTATGCAAATGGCCACCCAAAATAGTGACGTTCGACGTCTGTTGGTACATATGTCATAACTCTTGCATCCGAACTCCATTGGAATGATTCAAGATGTTACGGAACACTAAGAAGAAGCTCTACAATATAATCCAAGTTCCAAGCCATGAACATGAAATGAACATGAAAGCCCAAACGATGTCTAGATTACTTTTCTTTGCGATTTCATACCAATTCTTTGCGATCACAGCTCCCAAGCATATAATCTACAAAACGAACACAAAATGCATGAAAACTAACTGAGAAACATGAGATTAAGTAACTAATTCAAGTAACAAATATCGGATAAGTAGGTATAAAACCTACTTATCAAATACCCACAAACTTAAACCATCGTCATTCCCCCAAGCAACACAACAAGAATGCAATGCAATGCAATGAAATGAAACTAATCTCTATGACTCTAAATCCAAAAATAAGGACAGAAACAAGTCTATTCAACCGACCTCAGCAAAATCAAGTAAACATGACAATACTTCATATCAAAACCAATCAATAATTTCCTAGTCAATCATCAATTCTTAAACTGTTATTACTGGTATAGTGCGTGTGTGCTCAACATCCATGCTAACTGATATAATGCTAAATACAACACATAATAGATATCTCTAAAGGTATCATACAGTGCAAACTCACAAAATTCACGAATAAGCTAAATCCAACAAAATTCAAATATCCACTAAGTTCAAGAGTCCAATCCGGGATACTTATTCTTTACTTTTCATTACGGGGCTTTTTTTGCTCTTTTCCCATTTTTTAACCATGACCGCTTCAATGTCTCATTCCATTAGGCTAATGATTTCTACCCTTAGCGAGCTTTCGACCAACGACTCGCATACCATATAAGACCTTAGAGGGCGCTTAGGTGTAAAGACACTCCCCAGGCGTGCTTTTGCTCAAGTAACAAAGGCCCCAAATAAAACTATCCACAATATTTTTTATATTCACTACAACAAAAAGGCCTATCAATGATCGATTATCATCGACGCCATCGGTCGCAGATATATCTATCTCTGACCAAAAAGGATCACGATAATCGTCAAGATAAAATCTGGTCATTGGATGCACATCAATGATCCAATCGTTAGCGACCGCTATATCTCACGACCGCTATGAAGCGACCAAAATGACAAATTCGGTCATTGAGTCGAAATCAAGATGGTCCAGGCCAAAGTTGTCATGGTCCACGGTCGTGACCATTATCGGCCGAATCACGCGTCTGGTCACGATACTATGCCGTCATAATAACTTTCAAATGACCGCATGCGGTCATTATATGAAAAAAAAATTACACCCGATTTTTTGCATTTTGTAGAATTCCCAAAACTCAGCACTGCTTTCTACCGCTTTATCCCAACACACATACACACCAAGATAAACAACATACAAAAAACAATATAAACATCCATCGTCCACCAACACATACACCAAACTAGTATATAAACCTTTAAAACCAATATGATTTGAATAAATATAATAACATTTCAAAACTTGTTTAAGTAACATATATACAAACATCCAAATAATGAATATACAAGTACAAGGTTATGTCAAGCGTCATCCCCTCCTTGATCACCCTTTAATTAACAAAATAATAAAATAGTTTAGTACATAAACATGACAAAGGATATAAACATGTATATATATGAATATAAAATGACAATAAACAAAAGTTGCATTTAAATAGTTTAGTACATAAACATGACAATGATATAAAAAACATGTATTGCTAAACATACATTTCATGAGTTCAAGTGTCAATGTCTGAATCAGAATCATCTTGTATACGTGTTGCAGATTCATAACCATCATCTGCTTCAGATTCTGTGTCAGATTTAGTCAATAACTCTTCCTCCTCAGTATCAATGTCATCTGACACAAGTATTGACTCAGATCTAATTCATGTGGTTCATCTCCACCATCTAACTGGATTACTTCATTGTCGTCCTCCACATTTATAATAGTCCGACTATGAAGCATCTTCTCTTGGTAAATCTCCCCATCAACTAATTCTACACGACTCACGCCACGGGAGTATAAATTATAACTTGCCAATCAGAAAGCGATCTATCCCTTTTCCTAACAGGACTAGGAGTGTAGTATACTTGTCTTCGCTTGAGTTGGTAAAACAAACGGTTCGTTGGAGCACGCAGACCTATGGAGGTCAATATCGACGATTCCATGTCCGCCAACACGTATCCCTTTTTCTCGAATCAAACCAACGACACTTGAACAAGTGAATATGACCCCAGACGCGTTCTCTTTTCACGACAACTCTACGATTTCCTCCAACTCCCCATAAAAGGCACGACCAAGCTCATTGTAACAATCTCCTTGGACACACACTCCAAGTTCGTTGTTCTTTTATCGCTACCATATGCCTTTGTGTGAAATTCACAACCATTTATTTTGTAACCATTCATGGTGACTTGATCCTTATGCGGTCCCATAGCTAGGACTTGTACATTAGCCGTAATCGTTGATCCCTCAATCAAAGCCTACAAAAACTCCATCTTATTAAATGAAGTCATAGTTAACATATGGAGTATATATATTATATATATACACACTACGTGCTTAAAAATTGAACTTACTTTGTCCTTTAGCCAAAGTGCAAAGTTTTTATCCCGATTGATTTGAATATCTTTATCGCTTATGTTTCAAGATGCTTCACTTTTAACTCGTCATCGTACAATCTATACCATGTTATAAACATTAACATATTAGAATAAATTTTCAACTTAAAAGATAAAATATGAAGTTTACATGTGTACCTCACAAATTCGTCAATCTCCTCACAATTGAGAAGAATGTAAGTATGTGCGGCATTTAATTCTTGCTCAGAGAGGAATATGTGCTTCCCTTTTCCATAAGCGCGACCCGATAGACCAAATACAGAGAGCCGACCATTTAGTTCAACATTTCCCCCATCATCATGTCTCGATACTCGATTGGCCTTTGTCAAGACTTCGTCCGGAAAATAGTCTGAGACAAACGTAGATATCTCATCAAAACTGTATGCCTCGCATATCGACCCCTCGACATAAGCTCTATTCTTCACCTTCCTCTTAAGGTTTCCCATCACCCTCTCGAAAGGGTACATCCATCTATATTGAACTGGACCCCCAACACGAGCTTCATAGGGAAGATGGATTTGCAAATGCTCCATGGAGTCAAAAAAACCAGGTGGGAATATTTTTTCCAGTTTACACGTGATCTCTATGATGTTCTTCTCAAGTACAAACATGTCCTTCTCATTCAATGATTTTGAACACAAGTCTTTGAAGAAACGACTAAGATCCGTCAAAGCATCCCATATTGGTTTATCAAGCAGATCCCGAAATGCTATAGGCATGAGTCTCTCCATGAACACATGACAGTCATGACTCTTCATCCCTTGCAATTTCCCACCAGAATACACCTTTGCAATGTTTGACGATATCCATCTGGTAGTTTCGGAGACTTAACCCATGTGCACACATCTTCAACTTGCTTTTTGGACAATGTGTACCTTGCATGCGGTTTGACAATCTTACCATTAGAGATTCATAAAGTTCTAATCCGTGACGCTTAAATATCTTTCATGTCCAAACGCGTGCCTTTATCGTTATCTTTTGTTTTCCCCGTAACATTCATCACAAAGTGTTAAAGACATTGTCAAACACATTCTTCTCAATATGCATCACATCTAGATTATGATTTAATCAAATTTGTAGACCAATAAATAAGCAATTCCCAAAAGATGCTTCTCCGAACCCGCTTATGAGATTCACCAAACCCATTGATTATGTTTGTCGCATCAACCTTACCAAATGGGATAACCAAGAATCTCATCACACGATCTCGCATCTCCGTTCCCGACAATCGCGGTGCGTGCATATCATTATCTACTTTCCCTTTCCTGAAGTGTTCTCTATTTCTTCAAACGGGTGATCTACCTAAGAAGAACCGATGATGATCGAAACCAACAAGGCTTTTGACCTTTTGATAGATTAAACGACTTTGTATGCTCCATACAATATGGACAAGCCAACTTCCGTGTGTACTCAATCCAACTAACATACCATAAGTCGGGAAGTCACTTATAGTCCACATAACCACGCCTCTAAGGTTGAAATTTGTTTTCATTGCAACATCCCAAGTCTGTACTCCATCCTCCCACAATACCTTTAACTCGCCTATAAGAGGTCTCAAGTAAACATCTAAGTTCTTTCCAGGACTCTTAGGACTGTGAATCATGAGTGAAAGAAATAAGTATGGCTATTTTCATACACATCCAAGGAGGCAAGTTATGCGGAGTAACAATCACAGCCAACACAACATAGTACTGGAATAAATTGAGTGGCCAAACCAGATTGAAACCATCGGTGGACAATCCAAGCCTCACATTTCTAGGTTCCAATGCAAATTCGGGATGTGATAAGTTGAAATCTTTCCAAGCCCGCCCATCTCTGCATGGATGATTTAGTTCTCCATCTTTAGTGGAGATTTTGCATGCCAACTCATATGTTCAAATTGATCTTGAAGACATGTACAATCTTTTTAGTCGATGTGTTATTGAAAAATACCTTAGAATCTTAAACGGTATACTTGATTTTTTTAGTCACACCCTCTTTATTAGGCCTAAACCGATCATGACCGCAAAATGTGCACCTTGTCATCTGCTCATTTTCCTTATAAAACAACATGCAATCGTTGGGACATGCATCGATCTTTTGGTATCCAAGACCCAACTTCTTCACCATTTTCTTACAAAAGTAATAGTTACTGTGTAATTTCTCACCGTCAGTAACATACTCTTAATTGCCTTCAAGAGTGACTCAAAACACTCATGGCTCATGTTGTGATCACTTTTGATGTTAAGTAATGTCGCCACTCGCAGACAATGTAGTGTGTTTGGTGCAACCATGCCACAATGGCTTGCTACCCCTCGCCTCTACAACTTAAAGAAGTCTTTGGCATCGTAATTCATAGGTTGCTTGCTCTCGCCTTGCTCCCAATCAAAATCGGCCTTGCAATATCATGGACCATTTCATTCATACGATGAGTACTATTGCCTCAATTGTGTACTTGTGTGATGTCACCATCTCTTCTCTCGCCCATGTGCCCACCAAAGATTCTTCGTAATTTCTCATGAACCCGTAAACAAGTAAATGATAGTTTACCATGTCTCTCGTCCATATAATTTACATTCTTACACTTTAAACATGGACATCGATTCATGACTTACCATTCATACATTCTCGGGTGACTATACGATACTCCAAAAACACTTGGCAACCAAATTTCTAAATTCAATCAGAAGATTTATATGGGCACTTGACTTTCGTCATGCCATCCAACTACTGGCCCCAATAGATGTCCATGATTCCACCTGGTACCTACTACGACACAATATTATAAATGTTAATTAACATATGACTTGAGCATACTTGTAACCATATGACTTGAGCATACTTGTAAGCATGCATAACTTGGTTGAGCAATTTATAGCTTCTATAACATTTTGTAGCTTTATTCTTATATACATAAGTGTTAAATACCCTTGTTAAAAAAGATAAATGTCTCTTTATTGACCATGTGTGTTTAGTTACCTTCTCTGTTGCACTAACAGCCCTAAAGATCGCTTATTTTGGCTTAATGTTTTCAATAGCTTACCATGCTAACAACCAAGCTTGGCTTGGCCCCAGTGAGGTTTGGCTAAGCTTGGCGTGGCCTCGTGTGGCCTCGTTGCCCCAAGCCCAGCCCATCAACTCCAATAGCCCTTAATAGGCTCTAGTGGATCAACAATAGGCTCGTTAATAGTATAAATGTTCGCAACTACCCCGACTAATAAAAAAAAATTCGCGAGTCTCCCCTATAATATGGACTAGCCACATGCACGACAAAGATGTATATAAAGTCATTTCTAGGCACCCAAGACACAAACCAAGAGAAATATACAAATTCCCAATATAATAATGCAAATTAAACTAGTATACTCAAAACACAATTAATTGAAGTATATATGAACTTCTCCAACAAAATCGCCACTATCAAAATAAGAATTTCTTCATATCACCTACCCAAAGTCGAGCATTAACAAAATATGAATTTCTTCCTATTCATAAGGAAATATGAACTTCTCCAACAAAATCACCCAACAAAATATGAGCTACCCATAATATACCCATAATTTTGGAACGAATATACCCATAACATACAATTAAGTAAATCGGTCTTCATATCGCCACCCCATAATTTTGGAACGAAGAAAGTAAAAATTGTGAAAGGAAGATTGTAATATACAATAAATTATGAAAGGAAGATTAAAGGGGTTACTGACGGTGGTACGGTGATGGTGAAGGCGTCACTTATAGAATGTTGGTGGTTCCTCTTCTCTTCTCCCCTACTCCCTCATCTCCCTCGTCTGAAGTTTCTCCTCTTTTTTTTCCCTTGTCAACCTGGTTCGAACGAATGCCCTAATCGATTCAGGTTATAAGAATTAGCGATCACATCAAATGACCGCATGCGTCGCTAGTTTTTAATGATGTGGACATATTAGCGACCGCTAGCGGTCACCGATATAGATTGTTGTTGCTACCAAAGTTTCGCACCAAATTTTTGGGGAAATTCTTCAATGACCGATCAATGATCGCGTGACGCGGTCACGATCTCTACTAGCGACTAGATTTCTTTTCTACGCAGAGATAATGGTCAAATAATACTATTATCGTCACGACCGATAGGGCTGTCACGATATCATTGGGTCGCAGATGGCCCTTTTCTTGTAGTGATTTATTTTCTTTTTTTAAGCTTATATATCCCAAATTTTTCCCCCAAACTTAATTTTTTGTCTAAATTTAGTCATCTCCGCCTTTTCATGTCTTTCATTCATTCAAACTAGTATTATCCTTAAGAAGTCAATTATGTATCAATTTAAACTTAATCACCAACAAAGTTGTCTCTAATGTGCTAACCTTGATTATACCAGCCTTCAAACAGAAAAGATCTAATTCATAACAAAAAATTCACGTCAAAGCTCTAATAATTAGTACTATACTTGTCTACTCAATTCCAATTTCATCATTGAATTAAATAAACTTAAACTATCTAACAACCGGATTCATTCAAATGAACATAGTAACTAACTAATATTTTTGAATTTTTTTTATAGACATAAATAAAAACTATTTACAACTACTCTACTATGCAAACTATTATACACTTACACTACATGAATGCAAACATATAATAATCCCAAACTAAACAAACATGACAACTTATGCAAAATTAAAACAACTACATTAAACATGAAAAACTAAACTAATTAACTCCCCAAAACTTAACAATTACAATGTCCTCATTGTAAAATAAAGCATGAAGTGGACGAGGACTTCCATGTTATCATTTAAGCTTGTGGTGATGGTGGCGTTGGCGGCGATGGTCATTTTCCTTTCCATTGAACCTCCAATACCTGCAATGCAGAAAGACAAAATGGATTAGAATAGCACTTGGATTGGTAAGAGAACTTAATAATCAAATTAATTCATATTTACTAAATAAACTAGTAAAGCATAAAAATTTCTGGGTTTCATCTCTCGAGTTCATATAGATTATCACGATAATTGTTAGCTAGGAAATTAAGTAATTAAGTCCAAATCACAATAGACAATCCTCACAATAGAACATAATAATTGATAGCGAAACATATTAAAATAAACTACACAATAAGATCTATTGTAATCTCAAACAAAGAATTAGTTCATGATTATTGAATTAAAACTAAGAATCCACAATTGAATACACATTAAAAGACAAATATAGAAGAAGATGTGAACCCATTCTTTTATCATAAACTCTAGCGAAGTCTATACCTTATTTGATACCGGTTCAACCCATTCTTTTATTTCTCCTACTTGTGCTCAACGTTTAAATTTGACTCCGGAGAAATTAGACTTTGACTTATCTGTGGAAACTCCGTTGTGAGAAACTTTCATTACATCCACTGTTTATAAGTCTTGTTTGGTTCAAATCGGTACCCTCACATTACCTGTCGATCTTATTTCATTGAAAATACTTGCATTTGACGTAATTCTAGGGATTGATTGGTTAACTACTCATCATATAAAAATTAATTGTTTTCGTAAGGTTGTTAGCTTTCATATTCCTAACCAACCTATTATGTGAATTCAAGCAACCAAACCATTAAAATCAATCACTGTCATCTCAAGCCATAAAGCTATTCGTTTATTGAAAAAAGAATGTCAAGCTTTCTTAGCTCGTGTCACAGATTTAAACAAAAATACGTAAGAGTTGAATGATATTTCTATTATTAATAAATTTCATGACGTATTCCCTGAAGAACTTCCTGGCCAACCCCCAGAGAGTGAACTTGAATTTTGTATCGACTTTGAACCCGGTACAAAACCCATTTCCAAAGCTCCATATCAAATGGCACCTATTGAACTTCAGGAGTTAAAGACCCAACTGAAGGAGTTGTTTGACATCGGTTTCATTCGTCCTAGTACTACTCCTTGGGGTGCTCCTATTCTATTCGTGAAAAAGAAAGATGGGAGTATGCAACTTTGTATTGATTATCGGGAGTTGAACCATGTCACTGTCAAAATAGATACCCGTTGCCTCGCATTGATGACCTGTTTGACCAGTTGCAAGGCGCTAAATTTTTTTCAAAAATCAATCTTCGTTACGAATATCATCAGTTAAAGGTTAGAACCGATGACATTCCAAAGACGGCTTTCAGAACTCGGTACGGGCATTATGAATTCCTAGTCATGTCTTCTGGATTAACTAATGCTCTTGCTGCCTTCATGGATATGATGAACCGAGTATTCAAGGAATATTTGGATCACTTTGTGGTCGTCTTTATTGATGACATCCTCATATATTCCAAAAGCCATGAAGATCATGAGCAACACTTGAGACTGATACTTCAAAAGCTTCGTGAAAACAAGCTTTATGCCAAGTTGAAGAAATGCAAGTTCTGGCTTGAGGATGTAGCATTCCTTGGGCACGTAGTATCAAGTCATGGAATATCTATTGACCCGACAAAGATTGAAGCTATTCAAAGCTGGGAGCAACCTAAATCAGTGACCGAAGTACATAGCTTTCTCTGCTTAACTGGTTATTATCGGAGATTCGTAGAAGGGTTTTCTAGAATCGCTACTCCATTAACTCAGCTAGACTCGGAAAGATACAAAATTCGGTTGGAGCAAGGAATGTGAAAAGAGTTTTCAAGAACTCAAGAGGAGACTCATTTCAAGACTGCTCGACAATACCATCTGGCTCAGAGGGATTTGTCATCTACAGTGATGCTTCGGGCAAAGGGTTAAGATGTGTTCTCATGCAACATGGGAAAGTCATAGCCTATACCTCTTGGCAACTCAAAGAATATGAGAGGAATTATCCTACTCATGATCTAGAGTTGGCAGCTGTTGTCTTCGCACTTAAAATTTGGAGGCATTACTTGTATAGGGGTGAAAGTGGAGATCTTTACGGATCATAAAAGCCTCAAATATTTCTTCACCCAAAAGGAACTCAACATGCGGCAACGACGTTAGCTTGAACTGTTGAAAGATTATGATCATACCATCAATACCATCTTGGTAAAGCGAACATAAGTATTTATTTACGCGTTGAGTAAAGATCATATGTGAGTATTAGTGCGATATTGTCAACGCAAGGCCCATTTTATATTACTTACAAAGGATGGAGATAGAGTTAAAGACTCAGGGACCCATGTGATGATAACGAATATTCGAGTAGAACCAAATTTAATCAATAAAGTTAAAACTCGCTCAAGCTACGCACTCCAGAGTCGTATGAGGAAGAAAGTGCAAGAAGGTGCTATATCTGGGAAGAAAGAATCGATGAAGAAGGAATACTTGAGTCAACTCAAGACTTTGTGTTTTCTAACGACCACGATTTAAAGTATAAAATCATGATGGAGGCGCAACACACACCGCTTTGCAATCCATCTTGGGAGTACCAAAATGTATCATGATCATCAACATACATTTTAGTGGAGCAATATGAAGAGAGATCGTGGAGTTTATCTCAAGGTGTCTAACTTGTCAACGAGTCAAGGCAGAGCATCAAGTACCAAAACGTCCATTGTAACCACTTGAAATTCTAGAATGGAAGTGGGAGCACATTACCATGGATTTCAATTCTCGGTCTTCCCAAGGTTTCTCAAGGCATAGATGCGATTTGGGTCATTGTTGATATATCGACCAAGTGGGCTCATTTCTTACCTATACGAGAAACTTATACACTTGAACGCCTTGCTCGTATGTACATAAAATGAGATTCTAAGAGTACATGGTATGCCAAGATCCATAGTTTCGATCGAGACCCAAGATTGAGCCACGATTTTGGGTTAGTTTCTTTGAAAGCTATGGGTACAAATTCTGATTTAGCTCGGCATATCATCCTCGAATCGATTTGGCGCTTAGAGAGGACTACTCAAACTCTTGAAGAACTATTAAGACTCGTGGTCGTTGACTTCAAAGGAAGTTGGGACAAGTTCTTACCATTGGTGAAGGTTTCCTACAACAACAGCTTATCAAGCAAGTATTGGCATGGCTCCATTCGAGACGTTGTATAGAAGAAAGTGTAAAAAAAAGAATGAAAAAACAAGAATGAAAAAAATTGAAAAAAAAAATTAAAAAAAGAAATAAAATACTGCTTCAATGTCCATTAAACGAAATAATTTGGTATCCAAACCTCGAGAAGCATAGATATTCACGTTTGAAAAGTGTGATGGATATAAAAGCAACTTGACTAATCTAGTTTTGTAGCCTTTGTTACTCGAGTAAATAAGCCCTTAGGGGTATCTCTACACCTAGTGCCCTAAAGCCATCTAGTTTGGGAGTCATTGGTCCAACGCTCTACATGGGCAACTCTGAAAAGCCTAAAAAAATTAGACATTGCACAAGTCAAGAATCAAAAATGAAAATAATGGAAAAAGAAAAAATGAGCTTTCTTGATTTTCATGGTAAAAATCCCTACTAAGAGTTACATCATATACACAATGCATGCATCACATGAAATTGATTTTTTGAAGGATGGTGTCTAAAATAAAGATTGAGTATTTTTGATAAAGTGAAAGTGTGATTTTGAATTTAATCTTGCTTATGTATAATGTCCATGGATATTTAGATGTTTTCTTTCAATTTTATAATTTGTTGAACCCAAAAATATTTTGGGGGTATATTCATTGCAAACCCTCACGAGACACAACTCATCCACTTGGGGTAACCTTGGGGTTTAAAGGTTTGTTGCACATGCTAAGTGCAATCGGGTTTCTACGAAAATGGGGTGTAATTTTTGTTTTATTTTTATTTTTTGTTTTTATTTATTTTACTCGAGGATGAGCAAAAGCTAGGTATGAGTGTATTTGATAGACACGTAATTAATACATTTTAATATTCCGATATTTATTATTTTATATGCTTATTTTTTTAACTACTACATTTTATTTTGTTTTGTAAGAGATAACATTTGGAGCAAATAAAGGATTTATATCTAATCTTTAAAATGAAAAAGGACTCTTAGAGGATTACCATATTGAGATGGAAGTCAAGAAGGAATGAAGAGAATGAAGGGAATAAAATTGTCCAAGTTCAATGAACCTAAATTAGGACACACATGTATTCTCCCTATAAATAGGCCTTTTATTTTAGAGAGAAGGGACCACTTGTTATTTTCTTTTTTTTCTTAATTTTTCACTAGTATAGAAGGGAGTATATAAGATATTTAGAGTTTGTCTTTTCTCTTATTCTAATCACATGTAGTAGTCGGTGAGTATTTGTAACTTTCTTTTATTTATATAATAAAATTCTCTTTTACTTATTGTTCTTATTTCATGCAAATAGTAGTACTAATATTATTTGTTTTTATTTTTAATTCCAAGGCTAGCTAAATTTTTAATACCTAGGATTATGATGAAACTAAGTATTTCATAATAATATTTTCTTTCCATTCCAAAATTAATGTCTAATTATTTTCGCTTTCATATTTTCCTCCGCATAAATTGTATATGATTTTTATATTGATTATGATGTTTTGATAAGTTATAGTTAATCAGAAATTTTTCATAACTTATGATTGCCCATATTAATTATATGAATCAATTTTTTTAAAGGGATGTGAAATAATTTGGGATTTGATTTAGGAAATAAGAAATTATTTATTATGTTAATATTTTGTGGATTCTAATTCCTAGGTATCTTTTCTCATTGATAGTTTTCATTATTAATTAATAGTTTGCATAGTTTAGTTAATAAATATTCTCTACCATTTTGTTTCTAATTTGCCTAAAATATTAATTAAGGATATATTAAAGAATCGATCTAGTCTCTCGTGGTTTTCGACCTGCGACTTGCCAAATCTACAATAAACGATGTGCACTTGCAGTTACATATTTTTATCACCTTGGTTTGTTTGATATTGTGATTTAGCTAGTGACTTGTGAGATTCCTTCCCATTAGTCCAAACAAGACAGATCCAAGTTTCATTCAAAAGTCAAACACTTTTATTGGGATGACCCCTATTTGTTCAAATATTGTCCTGATCAAATCATTAGGAGGTGTGTACCTGACCACGATTTTAAAAGTGTTCTGTCATTTTGTCGTGACCAAGCGTGTGGAGGACATTTAGGAGATAAAATGACTACCGCAAAAGTCCTTCAAGGCGCTTTCTTTTGGCCTAGTCTATTCAAGGATGCCAAATCATTTTATGCCAATTGCAATAGGTGTCAACAATTAGGGAAGATCACTAGAGGAATATAATGCCAATGCAACCCATTCTCGATCATTGAATTGTTTGATGTGTGGGGAATCGATTTCATGGGCCCATTTCCAAATTCTTTTGAAATCAGTACATTTTACTTACGGTGGATTACGTGTCTAAGTGGGTAGAAGCTATACCAACCAAGACCAATGACAACAAGGTTGTTGTCAAATTTTTGAAAGAGAACATTTTCTATCGCTTTGGTACCCCTAGGGCCATAATCGCGATCAAGGCAAATATTTTCTCGCAATCACCTTTTTGCATCCTTGCTAAAAACGTCATCCATCACCCATAATGAATATCCTTGCCATGGTGCGGGATGATGTGAGATTATTTATTGTCGAGTCTCAAATGATAAAAGCCATGAAAAACTTTTTAAATCATAGAAGAAAATAGATTTTATTCTCTACTTGACTCTTCTAATGGATTGCTTGTTCCGCTTCAGTTAAACATGATGTTTGTTATATTTTAACAGTTTAACATCATTGTTGAAGGCTAATGATAATTTATTCTGCATTATCTTAGTCATAATATTTCTTCTTGGGCTAGTTGAGCTCACCCTTTTGCTTTCATTGTTCTCTTCGTGAAATGAGAACGTAGCGAGGAGGACTAGTCGGGGACACAGTGTATCTGTCCGGATAATAGCTTTAGTAGTCCTCACTATTCTATGAAATAGTGTGATAATAAATGTAATGAGGACCCCATTGAGTTTGTATATTATCTAGATGACAATATTTGTATTAAAACTCACATCATATGTTTAGTCATATTTTACACGCATCGTTGTATAATTAAGTTGTATTTAAATTTTGTACCATATATTTGGCGACTTCGTAATAGGTGATGTATACCCCATTTTGGGGCGCACGGTTGGTATCAAAGCTTTGGGATATGATCACCGGCTAAGATTTGAGAATAGAACTTTGGGTTTTCGAAATGTTATTGAAAGCGCCACAACCCATGTTTGACCATCTCTAAATTCAATTCTGTTAAGTATCTGGGTAATATAAAGGAAGGTATATGTAGTACTCATGTCACTCTACAATTATATAACAACAACATGATCATAACACGTAACATAAGCAAGATCAAGCACCTGCAAAATCGTTGTCAGGCGTCTGGAAAAATTCTGGGTTACCCAGATTTGAAAAGTCATGGTCGGTCAACGACTTTTGACCATGAATAACTTACAACTTAAACCAGTTCTGACCTTGATTCGAATTCTAGAGGAAAGACCTCATAACAAACTTCAAGATCAAACACTTAAATAACAAAAACAATAAACAGGTAGAGATTTACAAGGTCTGACATTCGTTATCAGACCACAAAAAAATATATTCCCAGATTTTTGAAAACTCTTATTTTGAGTATCTAGATGTTATAGATCTGTAAGATACCGAACCCAGATCACCAAGTTAGACTCCATACAACATATATAACACAAAAACTTAACATCTAACACAGCATACATGATCAGATTTCGGTTAGGGCTTTATACCTCACTATGAACATTTCCAATTCTTAGCTTCTGATTTTGCTATGGTTGTTCGTGGGGCTAGTTTTGTGACTGATTTATCAAAGAAATTTTGTGGGCTAGAGAGAGAATGGCTTGGTTGAGTATATGGACACATAAGAGGCTTACAATGAATTTTCTCTCTCTTTGATCTTATATATGACTTGTATTCAATGTATATGGCTGGTAGATTAGCTGAGATGTATTCATATCAGTCAAATGGCTGATCTAAGTTGGTTACCTACTCCATATCTTGCTAAATTTACAAGTTACCTTAAATAATGCAAGAGGGCAAAATGTCTTTTGGCTTTTAAAATTAATGACATTATAGTAATCATGCCAAACCCTTAGGGTTTAGGGTTTAGATTAGGGTTTAGGGTTTAGACCATTTTAGGGTTTAAAAATAATTTCTAGAATTTTCAATTTAGGGTTTAAAAAAATAAATAATAAAATAATAAAATTTTAGTTTCTAAAATACAAAATTAAGGTTTCTTAATTAATTCGGTTTCCTAATCTCATAGACTTGATAATTAGGTTTATGTTTTACTAATTATCATTAAGTGTGCCTAATTAGCAATTAGGGTTTACAATTAGAAAATTAGGGTTACTAATTTACAAATTAGGGTTTCTAGCTAATTAGGGTTTTGAAAATTAGGGTTCTCCCTAATTAGGGTTAATATCTATAACACCAATCATAAATCACATTAACATCATTACCAATAAATTTTGAACTCTAATTTGAGTTTCAAATTTGGGTTTTCCAGAAATGTTATTGAGCAGTTTCGTCAACCCATGTTTGACCATCTCTAAATTCAATTCGTTAAGTATCTGGGTAATATAAAGGAAGGTATATGTAGTACTCATGTCAGTCTACAATTATATAACAACAACATGATCATAACACGTAATATAAGCAAGATCAAGCACCTGCAAAATCGTTGTCAAGCGTCTGGAAAAATTCTGGGTTACCCAGATTTGAAAAGTCATGGTCGGTCAACGACTTTTGACCATGAATAACTTACAACTTAAACCAGTTCTGACCCTGATTCGAATTCTAGAGGAAAGACCTCATAACAAACTTCAAGATCAAACACTTAAATAACAAAAACAATAAACAGGTAGAGATTTACAAGGTCTGAGACATTCGTTATCAGACCAAAAAAATATATTCCTAGATTTTTGAAAACTCTTATTTTGAGTATCTAGATGTTATAGATCTGTAAGATACCGACCCATCACCAAGTTAGACTCCATACAACATATATATAACACAAAAAACTTAACATCTAACACAACATACATGATCAGATTTTGGTTAGGGCTTTATACCTCACTATGAACAATTCCAATTCTTGGCTTCTGATTTTGCTATGGTTGTTCGTGGGGCTGGTTTTGTGACTGATTTATCAAAGAAATTTCGTGGGCTAGAGAGAGAATGGCTTGGTTGAGTATATGGACACATAAGAGGCTTACAATGAATTTTCTCTCTCTTTTTGATCTTATATATGACTTGTATTCAATGTATATGGCTGGTAGATTAGCTGAGATGTATTCATATCAGTCACATGGCTGATCTAAGTTGGTTACCTACTCCATATCTTGCTAAATTTACAAGTTACCTTAAATAATGCAAGAGGGGCAAAAATGTCTTTTGGCTTTTAAAATTAATGACATTATAGTAATCATGCCAAACCCTTAGGGTTTAGGGTTTAGATTAGGGTTTAGGGTTTGGACCATTTTAGGGTTTAAAAATAATTTCTAGAATTTCCAATTTAGGGTTTAAAAAAAATAAATAATAAAATAATAAAATTTTAGTTTCTAAAATACAAAATTAAGGTTTCTTAATTAATTCGGTTTCCTAATCTCATAGACTTGATAATTAGGTTTATGTTTTACTAATTATCATTAAGTGTGCCTAATTAGCAATTAGGGTTTACAATTAGAAAATTAGGGTTACTAATTTACAAATTAGGGTTCTCCCTAATTAGGGTTAATATCTATAACACCAATCATAAATCACATTAACATCATTACCAATAAATTTTGAACTCTAATTTGAGTTTCAAATTTGGGTTTTCCAGAAATGTTATTGAGCAGTTTCGTCAACCCATGTTTGACCATCTCTAAATTCAATTCCGTTAAGTATCTGGTAATATAAAGGAAGGTATATGTAGTAGTCATGTCAGTCTACAATTATATAACAAAAACATGATCATAACACGTAATATAAGCAAGATCAAGCACCTGCAAAATCGTTGTCAGGCGTTTGGAAAAATTCTGGGTTACCCAGATTTGAAAAGTCATGGTCGGTCAACGACTCCTGACCATGAATAACTTACAACTTAAACCAGTTCTGACCCTGATTCGAATTCTAGAGGAAAGACCTCATAACAAACTTCAAGATCAAACATTTAAATAACAAAAATAATAAACAGGCAGAGATTTACAAGGTCAGACATTCGTTATCAGACCACAAAAAAATATATTCCCAGATTTTTTAAAACTCTTATTTTGAATATCTAGATGTTATAGATCTGTAAGATACCGATCCAGATCACCATGTTAGATTCCATAAAACATATATAACATAAAAAACTTAACATCTAACACAGCATACATGATCAGATTTCGGTTAGGGCTTTATACCTCACTATGAACATTTCCAATTCTTAGCTTCTGATTTTGCTATGGTTGTTCGTGGGGCTAGTTTTGTGACTGATTTATCAAAGAAATTTTGTGGGCTAGAGAGAGAATGGCTTGGTTGAGTATATGGACACATAAGAGGCTTACAATGAATTTTCTCTCTCTTTGATCTTATATATGACTTGTATTCAATGTATATGGCTGGTAGATTAGCTGAGATGTATTCATATCAGTCACATGGCTGATCTAAGTTGGTTACCTACTCCATATCTTGCTAAATTTACAAGTTACCTTAAATAATGCAAGAGGGGCAAAAATGTCTTTTGGCTTTTAAAATTAATGACATTATAGTAATCATGCCAAACCCTTAGGGTTTAGGGTTTAGATTAGGGTTTAGGGTTTGGACCATTTTAGGGTTTAAAAATAATTTCTAGAATTTCCAATTTAGGGTTTAAAAAAATAAATAATAAAATAATAAAATTTTAGTTTCTAAAATACAAAATTAAGGTTTCTTAATTAATTCGGTTTCCTAATCTCATAGACTTGATAATTAGGTTTATGTTTTACTAATTATCATTAAGTGTGCCTAATTAGCAATTAGGGTTTACAATTAGAAAATTAGGGTTACTAATTTACAAATTAGGGTTTCTAGCTAATTAGGGTTTTAAAAATTAGGGTTCTCCCTAATTAGGGTTAATATCTATAACACCAATCATAAATCACATTAACATCATTACCAATAAATTTTGAACTCTAATTTGAGTTTCAAATTTGGGTTTTCCAGAAATGTTATTGAGCAGTTTCGTCAACCCATGTTTGACCATCTCTAAATTCAATTCTGTTAAGTATCTGGGTAATATAAAGGAAGGTATATGTAGTACTCATGTCAGTCTACAATTATATAACAACAACATGATCATAACACGTAACATAAGCAAGATCAAGCACCTGCAAAATCGTTGTCAGGCGTCTGGAAAAATTCTGGGTTACCCAGATTTGAAAAGTCATGGCTCACAACGACCTTTGACCATGAATAACTTACAACTTAAACCAGTTCTGACCCTGATTCGAGTTCTAGAGGAAAGACCTCATAACAAACTTCAAGATCAAACACTTAAATAACAAAAACAATAATCAGGTAGAGATTTACAAGGTCTGACATTCGTTGTCAGACCACAAAAAAATAAATTCCCAGATTTTTGAAAACTCTTATTTCGAGTATCTAGATGTTATAGATCTGTAAGGTACCGACCCAGATCACCAAGTTAGACTCCATACAACATATATAACACAAAAAACTTAACATCTAACACAACATACATTATCAGATTTCGGTTAGGGCTTTATACCTCACTATGAACAATTCCAATTCTTGGCTTCTGATTTTGCTATGGTTGTTCGTGGGGCTGGTTTTGTGACTGATTTATCAAAGAAATTTCGTGGGCTAGAGAGAGAATGGCTTGGTTGAGTATATGGACACATAAGAGGCTTACAATGAATTTTCTCTCTCTCTTTGATCTTATATATGACTTGTATTCAATGTATATGGCTGGTAGATTAGCTGAGATGTATTCATATCAGTCACATGGCTGATCTAAGTTGGTTACCTACTCCATATCTTGCTAAATTTACAAGTTACCTTAAATAATGCAAGAGGGGCAAAATGTCTTTTGGCTTTTAAAATTAATGACATTATAGTAATCATGCCAAACCCTTAGGGTTTAGGGTTTAGGGTTTGGACCATTTTAGGGTTTAAAAATAATTTCTAGAATTTCCAATTTAGGGTTTAAAAAAAATAAATAATAAAATAATAAAATTTTAGTTTCTAAAATACAAAATTAAGGTTTCTTAATTAATTCGGTTTCCTAATCTCATAGACTTGATAATTAGGTTTATGTTTTACTAATTATCATTAAGTGTGCCTAATTAGCAATTAGGGTTTACAATTAGAAAATTAGGGTTACTAATTTACAAATTAGGGTTTCTAGCTAATTAGGGTTTTAAAAATTAGGGTTCTCCCTAATTAGGGTTAATATCTATAACACCAATCATAAATCACATTAACATCATTACCAATAAATTTTGAACTCTAATTTGAGTTTCAAATTTGGGTTTTCCAGAAATGTTATTGAGCAGTTTCGTCAACCCATGTTTGACCATCTCTAAATTCAATTCCGTTAAGTATCTGGGTAATATAAAGGAAGGTATATGTAGTAGTCATGTCAGTCTACAATTATATAACAAAAACATGATCATAACACGTAATATAAGCAAGATCAAGCACCTGCAAAATCGTTGTCAGGCGTCTGGAAAAATTCTGGGTTACCCAGATTTGAAAAGTCATGGCTCATCAACGACTTTTCACCATGAATAATAACTTACAACTTAAACCAGCTCGACCCTCGATTCGAATTCTAGAGGAAAGACCTCATAACAAACTTCAAGATCAAACATTTAAATAACAAAAATAATAAACAGGCAGAGATTTACAAGGTCAGACATTCGTTATTAGACCACAAAAAAATATATTCCCAGATTTTTTAAAACTCTTATTTTGAGTATCTAGATGTTATAGATCTGTAAGATACCGACCCAGATCACCAAGTTAGACTCCATACAACATATATAACACAAAAAACTTAACATCTAACACAGCATACATGATCAGATTTCGGTTAGGGCTTTATACCTCACTATGAACAATTCCAATTCTTGGCTTCTGATTTTGCTATGGTTGTTCGTGGGGCTGGTTTTGTGACTGATTTATCAAAGAAATTTCGTGGGCTAGAGAGAGAATGGCTTGGTTGAGTATATGGACACATAAGAGGCTTACAATAAATTTTCTCTCTCTTTGATCTTATATATGACTTGTATTCAATGTATATGGCTGGTAGATTAGCTGAGATGTATTCATATCAGTCACATGGCTGATCTAAGTTGGTTACCTACTCCATATCTTGCTAAATTTACAAGTTACCTTAAATAATGCAAGAGGGCCAAAAATGTCTTTTGGCTTTTAAAATTAATGACATTATAGTAATCATGCCAAACCCTTAGGGTTTAGGGTTTAGATTAGGGTTTAGGATTTGGACCATTTTAGGTTTAAAAAAAATAATTTCTAGAATTTCCAATTTAGGGTTTAAAAAATAAATAATAAAAAAATAATAAAATTTTAGTTTCTAAAATACAAAATTAAGGTTTCTTAATTAATTCGGTTTCCTAATCTCATAGACTTGATAATTAGGTTTATGTTTTACTAATTATCATTAAGTGTGCCTAATTAGCAATTAGGGTTTACAATTAGAAAATTAGGGTTACTAATTTACAAATTAGGGTTTCTAGCTAATTAGGGTTAATATCTATAACACCAATCATAAATCACATTAACATCATTACCAATAAATTTTGAACTCTAATTTGAGTTTCAAATTTGGGTTTTCCAGAAATGTTATTGAGCAGTTTCGTCAACCCATGTTTGACCATCTCTAAATTCAATTCCGTTAAGTATCTGGGTAATATAAAGGAAGGTATATGTAGTACTCATGTCAGTCTACAATTATATAACAACAACATGATCATAACACGTAATATAAGCAAGATCAAGCACCTGCAAAATCGTTGTCAAGCGTCTGGAAAAATTCTGGGTTACCCAGATTTGAAAAGTCATGGTCGGTAAACGACTTTTGACCATGAATAACTTACAACTTAAACCAGTTCTGACCCTGATTCGAATTCTAGAGGAAAGACCTCATAACAAACTTCAAGATCAAACACTTAAATAACAAAAACAATAAACAGGTAGAGATTTACAAGGTCTGACATTCGTTATCAGACCACAAAAAAATATATTCCCAGATTTTTGAAAACTCTTATTTTGAGTATCTAGATGTTATAGATCTGTAAGATACCGACCCAGATCACCAAGTTAGACTCCATACAACATATATAACACAAAAAACTTAACATCTAACACAACATACATGATCAGATTTCGGTTAGGGCTTTATACCTCACTATGAACAATTCCAATTCTTGGCTTCTGATTTTGCTATGGTTGTTCATGGGGCTGGTTTTGTGACTGATTTATCAAAGAAATTTCGTGGGCTAGAGAGAGAATGGCTTGGTTGAGTATATGGACACATAAGAGGCTTACAATGAATTTTCTCTCTTTTTGATCTTATATATGACTTGTATTCAATGTATATGGCTGGTAGATTAGCTGAGATGTATTCATATCAGTCACATGGCTGATCTAAGTTGGTTACCTACTCCATATCTTGCTAAATTTACAAGTTACCTTAAATAATGCAAGAGGGGCAAAAATGTCTTTTGGCTTTTAAAATTAATGACATTATAGTAATCATGCCAAACCCTTAGGGTTTAGGGTTTAGATTAGGGTTTAGGGTTTGGACCATTTTAGGTTTAAAATAATTTCTAGAATTTCCAATTTAGGTTTTAAAAAAATAAATAATAAAATAATAAAATTTTAGTTTCTAAAATACAAAATTAAGGTTTCTTAATTAATTCTGGCTTCCTAATCTCATGTACTTGATAATTAGGTTTATGTTTTACTAATTATCATTAAGTGTGCCTAATTAGCAATTAGGGTTTACAATTAGAAAATTAGGGTTACTAATTTACAAATTAGGTTTCTAGCTAATTAGGGTTTTAAAAATTAGGTTCTCCCTAATTAGGTTAATATCTATAACACCAATCATAAATCACATTAACATCATTACCAATAAATTTTGAACTCTAATTTGAGTTTCAAATTTGGGTTTTCCAAATGTTATTGAGCGCTTTACAACCCATGTTCAATTCATCTCTAAATTCAATTCAAGTAAGTATCTCGGGTAATATAAAGGAAGGTATATGTAGTACTCATGTCACCACAATTATATAACAACAACATGATCATAACACGAATATAAGCAAGATCAAGCACCGCAAAATCGTTGTCAAAGCGCTCGAAAATTCTGGTTACCCAGATTTGAAAAGTCATGGCTCATCAACGACTTTCACCATGAATAACTTACAACTTAAACCGGCCTCGACTCGATTCGATTCGAATTCTAGAGGAAAGACCTCATAACAAACTTCAAGATCAAACACTTAAATAACAAAAATCAATAAATAGGTAGAGATTTACAAGGTCTGACATTCGTTATCAGACACAAAAAAATAAATTCCTAGATTTTTGAAAACTCTTATTTCGAGTATCTAGATGTTATAGATCTGTAAGGTACCGACCCAGATCACCAAGTTAGACTCCATACAACATATATAACACAAAAAACTTAACATCTAACACAACATACATGATCGATTTCTGGGTAGGGCTTTATACCTCACTATGAACAATTCCAATTTTAGCTTCGATTTTGCTATGGTTGTTCTTGGGGGCTGGTTTTGTGACTTGATTTATCAAAGAAATTTCGTGGGCTAGAGAGAGAATGGCTTGGTTGAGTATATGGACACATAAGAGGCTTACAATGAATTTTCTCTCTTCGATCTTATATACGACTCAGATTCAATGTATATGGCTGGTTAGATTAGCGGAGATGTATTCATATCATCACATGGGTGGATCTAAGTTGGTTACCTACTCCATATCTTGCTAAATTTACAAGTTACCTTAAATAATGCAAGAGGGGCAAAAATGTCTTTTGGCTTTTAAAATTAATGACATTATAGTAATCATGCCAAACCCTTAGGGTTTAGGGTTTAGATTAGGGTTTAGGGTTTGGACCATTTTAGGGTTTAAAAATAATTTCTAGAATTTCCAATTTAGGTTTAAAAAAATAAATAATAAAATAATAAAATTTTAGTTTCTAAAATACAAAATTAAGGTTTCTTAATTAATTCGGTTTCCTAATCTCATAGACTTGATAATTAGGTTTATGTTTTACTAATTATCATTAAGTGTGCCTAATTAGCAATTAGGGTTTACAATTAGAAAATTAGGGTTACTAATTTACAAATTAGGGTTTCTAGCTAATTAGGGTTTTGAAAATTAGGGTTCTCCCTAATTAGGGTTAATATCTATAACACCAATCATAAATCACATTAACATCATTACCAATAAATTTTGAACTCTAATTTGAGTTTCAAATTTGGGTTTTCCAGAAATGTTATTGAGCAGTTTCATCAACCCATGTTTGACCATCTCTAAATTCAATTCCGTTAAGTATCTGGGTAATATAAAGGAAGGTATATGTAGTACTCATGTCAGTCTACAATTATATAACAACAACATGATCATAACACGTAATATAAGCAAGATCAAGCACCTGCAAAATCGCTTGTCGCGCCGCTGAAAAATTCTGGGTACCCAGATTTGAAAAGTCATGGGTCGCAACGACATTTGACCATGAATAACTTACAACTTAAACCAGTTCTGACCCTGATTCGAGTTCTAGAGGAAAGACCTCATAACAAACTTCAAGATCAAACACTTAAATAACAAAAACAATAAACAGGTAGAGATTTACAAGGTCTGACATTCGTTGTCAGACCACAAAAAAAATAAATTCCCAGATTTTTGAAAACTCTTATTTCGAGTATCTAGATGTTATAGATCTGTAAGATACCGACCCAGATCACCAAGTTAGACTCCATACAACATATATAACACAAAAAACTTAACATCTAACTCAGCATACATGATCAGATTTCGGTTAGGGCTTTATACCTCACTATGAACAATTCCAATTCTTGGCTTCTGATTTTGCTATGGTTGTTCGTGGGGCTGGTTTTGTGACTGATTTATCAAAGAAATTTCGTGGGCTAGAGAGAGAATGGCTTGGTTGAGTATATGGACACATAAGAGGCTTACAATGAATTTTCTCTCTCTTTGATCTTATATATGACTTGTATTCAATGTATATGGCTGGTAGATTAGCTGAGATGTATTCATATCAGTCACATAATGGCTGATCTAAGTTGGTTACCTACTCCATATCTTGCTAAATTTACAAGTTACCTTAAATAATGCAAGAGGGCCAAAAATGTCTTTTGGCTTTTAAAATTAATGACATTATAGTAATCATGCCAAACCCTTAGGGTTTAGGGTTTAGATTAGGGTTTAGGTTTTGGACCATTTTAGGTTTTAAAAATAATTTCTAGAATTTCCAATTTAGGGTTTAAAAAAATAAATAATAAAATAATAAAATTTTAGTTTCTAAAATACAAAATTAAGGTTTCTTAATTAATTCGGGTTCTAATCTCATAGACTTGATAATTAGGTTTATGTTTTACTAATTATCATTAAGTGTGCCTAATTAGCAATTAGGGTTTACAATTAGAAAATTAGGGTTACTAATTTACAAATTAGGGTTTCTAGCTAATTAGGGTTTTGAAAATTAGGGTTCTCCCTAATTAGGGTTAATATCTATAACACCAATCATAAATCACATTAACATCATTACCAATAAATTTTGAACTCTAATTTGAGTTTCAAATTTTGGTTTTCCAAAAATGTTATTGAGCAGTTTCGTCAACCCATGTTTGACCATCTCTAAATTCAATTCCATTAAGTATCTGGGTAATATAAAGGAAGGTATATGTAGTACTCATGTCAGTCTACAATTATATAACAACAACATGATCATAACACGTAACATAAGCAAGATCAAGCACCTGCAAAATCGTTGTCAGGCGTCTAGAAAAATTCTGGGTTACCCAGATTTGAAAAGTCATGGTCGGTCAACGACTTTTGACCATGAATAACTTACAACTTAAACCAGTTCTGACCCTGATTCGAATTCTAGAGGAAAGACCTCATAACAAACTTCAAGATCAAACACTTAAATAACAAAAACAATAAACAGGTAGAGATTTACAAGGTCTGACATTCGTTGTCAGACCACAAAAAAATAAATTCCCAGATTTTTGAAAACTCTTATTTTGAGTATCTAGATGTTATAGATCTGTAAGATACCGACCCAGATCACCAAGTTAGACTCCATACAACATATATAACACAAAAAACTTAACATCTAACACAGCATACATGATCAGATTTCGGTTAGGGCTTTATACCTCACTATGAACAATTCCAATTCTTGGCTTCTGATTTTGCTATGGTTGTTCGTGGGGCTGGTTTTGTGACTGATTTATCAAAGAAATTTCGTGGGCTAGAGAGAGAATGGCTTGGTTGAGTATATGGACACATAAGAGGCTTACAATGAATTTTCTCTCTCTTTTTGATCTTATATATGACTTGTATTCAATGTATATGGCTGGTAGATTAGCTGAGATGTATTCATATCAGTCACATGGCTGATCTAAGTTGGTTACCTACTCCATATCTTGCTAAATTTACAAGTTACCTTAAATAATGCAAGAGGGCAAAAATGTCTTTTGGCTTTTAAAATTAATGATATTATAGTAATCATGCCAAACCCTTAGGGTTTAGGGTTTAGATTAGGGTTTAGGGTTTGGACCATTTTAGGGTTTAAAAATAATTTCTAGAATTTCCAATTTAGGTTTAAAAAATAAATAATAAAATAATAAAATTTTAGTTTCTAAAATACAAAATTAAGGTTTCTTAATTAATTCGGTTTCCTAATCTCATAGACTTGATAATTAGGTTTATGTTTTACTAATTATCATTAAGTGTGCCTAATTAGCAATTAGGGTTTACAATTAGAAAATTAGGGTTACTAATTTACAAATTAGGGTTTCTAGCTAATTAGGGTTTTGAAAATTAGGGTTCTCCCTAATTAGGGTTAATATCTATAACACCAATCATAAATCACATTAACATCATTACCAATAAATTTTGAACTCTAATTTGAGTTTCAAATTTGGGTTTTCCAGAAATGTTCTTGAGCAGTTTCGTCAACCCATGTTTGACCATCTCTAAATTCAATTCCGTTAAGTATCTGGGTAATATAAAGGAAGGTATATGTAGTACTCATGTCAGTCTACAATTATATAACAACAACATGATCATAACACGTAACATAAGCAAGATCAAGCACCTGCAAAATCGTTGTCAGGCGTCTGGAAAAATTCTGGGTTACCCAGATTTGAAAAGTCATGGTCGGTCAATGACTTTTGACCATGAATAACTTACAACTTAAACCAGTTCTGACCCTGATTCGAATTCTAGAGGAAAGACCTCATAACAAACTTCAAGATCAAACACTTAAATAACAAAAACAATAAACAGGTAGAGATTTACAAGGTCTGACATTCGTTATCAGACCACAAAAAAATATATTCCCAGATTTTTGAAAACTCTTATTTTGAGTATCTAGATGTTATAGATCTGTAAGATACCGACCCATCACCAAGT